>UELV01030600.1:4324-18281 GCA_900490015.1 Megastigmus stigmatizans | reverse complement strand
TCTCTCTCTCTCTCTCTCGCTCGCTCTCTCGAGGACCACCGCCACGGATAGACTGCAGTATCTCTCGTGATTATTATTGTGTCGTACCGGGGAGGTGTCCTCGGCTCAAAGGGAGAGAGCCTCTCTCCTTCCATTCACTCCTCGCAGGGGCGCATGGTTTTCCCCGCACGCGCATACACTCAGCGTAGAGAGACACTCGTACGGGCAATGTTGTATTTGAAGAGGGCCCATGGACACGATGTAACCGACGAGAGTCTAGTGACCCGACTCGATGCTTGATTTACGAGTGAGCGATCCGACGGAGAAATACCCCGTAGTTTTTCCGCACGTGCTGTTACTGCTGCTTCTGCCCTTCCTCCTAGGCTCCAAGTTTACAGTGTGTGTGCACGCACAGTAGGCCCAGCGTAGCGCCCCGTTTTTCCTGCCTTTCCGGCGCAATATATAAGTATATCTATATATATAGGAGGCGGATATTTACGCGCGGGGCAATAAATTATTAAGTGGTTGTTTATAGAGATTGCGGGGAAACACTTTGGTGCGTGCCTAGATTCTCGACCGTATACCGATGTAGTATACAGGTTATACGTACTATATATACCTGTTTCCCGCGAAACTTCTTCATATACACCGTCATATACATCGTTACGCGAGCTTATATATACTCGATTGATATATATTAAAGTATCGATATGCGCGAGTTCGTTTTGCATACATGCTATGAGCAATTTAAATGCTAAACTAATTAATGGGATAATAAAAGATACGCTGTGTCCATTTGTTAAGCGTGCAATATAATAATTAGAAACGCGTATTCGAAAGAGTTTACAAATGCGAGCTCGAGAAATTCTTTCGTACGTGTGTCTGTATAAGTATGTGTGATGCGTGTGTGTAATTAGAAAATCTCCGCGCCATTAATATCGCAATATTGCACAACCGAAAAGTGAACAGCGTAATTGATACGTGGCGCTTTGTAAAACTAACGAATCTCGTGCATTATGCGCGTTGAATGCATGTCTAATTAGCAGTAATGAACGCATATATATGCGTAAGAAGTAGTCTTTAATAATTGCTCCATTAATACTTATATATATATGAATCTCTCGGCTGAATTTTGGTTTCAATTTTCATCGGGCGCTTTTAATAATGCTGAATCACGATTAACTATTATATAGATATACAAATATGGAAATTCGTTGCAAGTATGAAAATTGAAAGTCTGCACATCTCATTTGTATCGTAAGGCTATATTTTAACAACAATCAAGGAAATCTTTAAAAATACACAGTCGGAAGCACATGAAAGCAGACGCTACTTAAAAATACACTTTTTCTACCTAAACAATGAAGTCGCAGCTTTTTCGATATTACACACGGCCGCGCCGTAAAGCGCATAAAACAGACGTTTCCGCGCGCAAAAAAAAAAGTGGCGAAAAAACTGCAAAAAAAACCTCTACTCGTTCCCACGTCTACAAAAGCGCGGGCGGTCTGCGTATATAGCACGTATGGGGCGAGGTGCGGCGGTGGCAGCAGCAGCTCCGCTAGAGTAAAAGCCCCGCCGCAGCCGCCGCGCGCGACGATATTCGCATAACATCCGCAGCGCAAACAATAGAAAGGATTACAGCTGCGAGGCTGAAAATGGCTCCGGCGCGCAAGGAGAAAACCGAAGAGAGAGAGAGAGAGAGATTTGCATTTTTTCGAATCGTCTCCTCCCCGTCCGCCCTTCGCGTAACACGGCTCGCGCGCGCGCGCGAAGAGAGAGATTTTTCCCGTCGACTCAGCTCACGTCGTGCCCTCGCGCGTCTCCTGGATCCACGCCATATTTTCTTCCGCGTGGCATAGTAATATTCCCGCATAGAGCGGCGGTAGTCGAGGCGCGGACGCGCTCTGCTATTACGAGGACGCCGACGCTACTGTATGCAAAGGCGCGGCGCGGCGTGCGCTGCAAAAAAAATATCTGCGCGACTATGTACTCCTTCGCGAGCGCGGGAGTAGTCGACTGTGAATGTAAAGAAGGTGGATTCGGCGGCGGGCGAGTATATCCTGGACGACCCTGGGATAAAAAAAGTTGTTTGCTATCTTAAAAGCGTATAAAGTTATTATGCAAATCGCATGGACGGTACTTTTTAGCCGTGATTTCGTTGCGCACAGTTTTATTTGTCGCAAAAATGTAAAAATATATATAGAGTGAAAAGTGGCATTCGGGTCTTTAAGTGGCTAATAATGAAACAAAGTGTTATTTGTTTCGCTGGGTGCATAATTCTTTCGATTGCTGGTCTTTTTTTTTCATATATATATACCGACTGACCGATCCGAAACAAAGCTAATACATACGTACTACGCGAATAAAGTACTGCGCAAAAAATGAAAAAAAAGAAACAAAAGAGAACAGGAAAATTAATCAAATAGAAATATATAAAATATATACAGAGCGATAGACAATAGAAGAAGGAAAAAAAGGACTGAGAGTCAGGTAGAGTGTGTAATAAAAGGAGGAAATGAAAAAGATGAGAAAAGCGAATGATGGGATGTAGAGCGAGATAGAGAGAGAGAGAGAGAGAGAGAGAGAGAAATTCGCCCCGAGGAGCTTTGGAGGTCCTTTTTAGGAACGTCGATCCGGACAGACTGGGCGCGCGCACAGCTCGCAGAGTTCGCTCGCTTTCTAGCCACGAGAGAGTCAGGAGGCGGCTGCTGTTGCTGCTGCTGCTGCTGCTGCTGCTGCTTCTCCTGCCTGCCACGAGTATATTTTCGCGGTCCAGCGAACGAGTTATTCAATATGCTCGAGCCCGTACTATACACGCCCCGAAGCAATTTCTTCTCTCTCTCTCTCTATCTCTCTCTCTGTCTTTCTCTTGTGCTCGCGTTGTACGGCGAACTAGTATCTCTCTCCACCAGTGAATTCGTGCTCGACTCGGCCTCTTGAGCCCCAGCTGTCTGGCTATATATATATATATATATACGCGCAAAGGGCCTGTATGTGTATGCGTGTGCACCAAGTATTGTCTTTTTTTTTTTAACGTTACATTTCATTAATGTATACGCATCGAGTATTTCCAGTGACAAAAGTCAAGACCTTCATGGTAACCGATCGCACAGAACGAATATATACCTGTGCTATTCATTTTTTTTTGTCTAAGCAGCTCCTTTGTCTCTCTAACTCTTCATTATATTCATCCGATCATTACGAAAAAAAGTATCGTATTCTTCTTCTTTTTTTTTTTTTACATCTTCGAGGAACTCCGTAATAAGTATAAGGTATCAACGATTGGGATATCAAAGCATCTTTTTGTGAACTCACGGGCTCGTGTCCTTTTTACTCTGTGGACAAGCGTCAATAGATCTGTCGGATCGAATGCGCGATCATTGCAACTGAAAAATATCCGTGGCCCCGCTTTTGTCCTGCAGCAATTCTCGTGATCCGAAAAACGATCGTTGGCCAACCTATTTGAACAACCTTTCCGATACACACACGCACGTACATAATCGTGGTATATTATATGCTTTGGCGGCTCGTAATTTTCTGGTGGTCGTGTCTATTATACCGTCATGGATGTACATGGATCAAGTAATTTAATTACGTTCTAAAGTTGAATTAGTGAAATTCACGGATTGGTGCGTAGATCAAAGGTAGTGCTAAATAATGAAATTCCACTAATTCAAATTTAGAGAGTCACTCTAAACTATATCAATAGTGAAAAATAATTCAGAGCTATAATATATCGTCGTACATATACAACGAAACGTCACCTATCGAATCCGGTGCAATTTATATGTCATGTAGGCGAGAGAGAAAGAGAGAGAGAGGGAAAGAAACAAAAGGAGCCATCGAGCTATATACTCGAAAGAAATTACAGTTATTGTCGTATTTTTCTTGGGGAAAAGGCTTTCTTCCTCCCTCGCTCCATACGTATATACACGCCGAGCGCCAAGCCGAGTGATTCAGTGCACAACAGAAGCCAAAAGAGACCGAAGAACTTGGAGCGAGAAGAAGAAGAAAAGGAAAAGTAGGGGGGCATGAGGATGTATACAGGGTCCCGCGCAGTCGCGAGTATGTACAGTAAATCGAAGATACGTGCGGGAGACGTGTGGGTTGCGCGCAGTCGAGACAATGAAAGTGAAAAACTCTCGCGGCAAAACATTCGTGCACAGAGAGAGAGAGAGAGAGAGAGAGAGAGAGAGAGAGAGGAGAACACAGGGCGGAGAGTTTATGAAAATCTGATAACCTCGAGAGGATCGGAGGAAAAGAAAACACGTCAGCCACTGCTCCTTCGCTCTCCCCCCAGAAACTCTCCTACAGCTTCTCTCCCTTATGTACAGCGAGGAAGTTGTTCCACGCGCAGCGCTATAAGCTCCCGAGACTCTTGTAAGGGTGGCTTTCTCTCTCTCTCTCTCTCTCTCTCTCCTCTTTTCCTCTTTGTACGAGGAACCTGACGAAGCTTGCGCGCCGCTGTAAAGCTCTGGTATCGCGCTCGACGAGCTGCACTCTATATGTATGTATACGTATATATGGTACATGGGCGAAGTTTCGCCGCGTTCTACGATCGATAGAGGTGCTCAAGAGGTAGAGAGAGAGAGAGAGAGAGAGAGAAACTGGTTTGAACGTAACTTTCTCTCTAAGGAGGGAAATTTTCGTACCACCATGCTGAAACTTATGAAGGATTAAGTGCGTTGCCGGAAGATTAATTAATTAATTTTTAAGTCGGTGAATTATTGCGAACTTTGTCTTGCGGATGGCAAAGTCCTTCCTTTTTTTTATCACTAATTTATGCGGTACCGCGGACGAGGAGATGGCGGGATTTAATTATTTATGAAGATGTGCGCGTGTCTTTTGGCGTGATTGCAGTGAGGAATTTTTACTTTCATATCCTGGAATTTGTAATAGCTATAGCTTTGAGAAGTGTATATATAAGATACAATGTGTTTTATGGTAGCGAGAGAAAAAAAACATCAATAGAATATATCAGAAGGAAAGCAGACAAATGAGCTCGACTCACAAAATTAATCGGTTAATATCTCGCCCGCCGCTATACGATAAGGGACCCAGTATTTCATCAGCTGCAATATCGGGCCGCAGCATCGTATACCGGACCATAACGATCGGAAATCACTCTCTTCGCTCGCAGCTCCCGAAGGTCTGTATATATATCTATATACCTATATGATACATTTATACCAACCGTGCATGAACTTTATGCATCCATCTCTCGCACGAGCACACACACACACACAAGTCCACGAAGAAAGACAAAGGTATACGCGATGATTATTTTTCGCTTTCCGTATGCAGTTCCTATATGTAGAATGCAGGTATAAGCCATGGGAGCATCATTAAACGAGAGACATGACACCTGCCTCCGCCACACACACACACACGCGCGCGCTTATACACAGACTTGTATATATATACCTGCAGTGCACGCGGGCAGGGCGCGAGAAAGATCCAAAGTGATAGATTGCAGTTGGTGCGATCCTCGGTCCCCCTCTTCTGGCTTTCTAATGATTCCAAATTTCTACGTTCACGAGAGATATATCATGCGCTTGCGGGGGCCGACTGTGTATATATGTATATATGTGTATGGTTGGCGTGTTAGTGGCTTTATAAGAGGCGGGTGTTGACTTCCAGACCCCTTTTGCAGACATCGTGAGAGGAGAGCCGAGAGCACTTTTTTTGTAAAAATTTGTCAGTCGGTCTTTCTCTTTCCCTCCGATGCTGCTGCTGCGGCTGCTGCCTATATGATTTATGACTTGTCACTGATGCGCGTAGCTTCTCGTCGCCGCCTTTTTTTTCGCACGTCCTCTAGCTGATGCTAACTTTTTGCCGGGTCGCTATTGCAATGGAAGAGTCGCTGGTTAATTATGTAGAACAATTTGCGATTATCGGAATGCTTTATGGCTTTAGTGTTATAAATTAATTACGTCTGCATGGTTCGAAATACATTGTAGATCGAATCCTACAATGAGTCCTATAATATTCCGCTGATTAGTCCAATGATGACTATCGGCAAATAAGCAGATATACGGAACTGTTCTTAGGACGTCCCGCCGATCGCCGCCACACAGCTGTCATATCTCGTTCTCGCGAAGGGCGCAATCTTTTTGTTTCGCGCAACGCACACACTCGCACACACACGCACAGGCACAGATCGCGTGCTCACACGCCTACGAGGGAAAAAGGGGCAGATCGTGTGTGTTTTCGCGCTGGCGTCTGTCTCAACGGGGGGTTTCGGTCAGCGGCGTTTTTCCGCTGGGGTGCTGTGCAGGAGACCGCTGCTGCTGCTGCTGCTGCTGCTGCGCGCGCGGAGCTAAATATTGTGCCACCAAGCCACTAATGCGACTCTTTTTTTTTTCTTTCTCTCTCCCCCTTCGTGTACGTATATGTTTGGTAGTTGTACGTACATATACCTACCACAAGATCTTTCGCCTTTCACTTCTACTGCGGTATATACTTCGAGCTCGTTCCTCCACCTTCGTCTCTTTATGTCGTGCCACTAACACGAGTCATTGCACGCCCGCTCTCTCACTCTCTCTCTCTCACGTCTGCGCGGCCTTTTCGATCGTAACTTTTTACTAAACTGGTTCAATTAATGCCTCGACTCCTGCTACGGTCCGTGTGTGATGTACGAGAGAGGGGAAAAAAAGTACGAGGAGTACGTTACGAGAGGCTTTTTTTCTTCGTGTACGCCATACGCGAAGACTTACTTCCGAGAACGTTTGGTGATCGGTTTGAGATGATGTGGTATAAACCATGTATATATGACGCGAGATAATTTTATCAAAGCGCGTGTCTCTTTGTACTTTCTATAATTTCAATATTATGCTGAATTGCCTTCGTTTATTTTTTGTTTTAATTAGCGATGCTGCAGAGGTCGATGCAGTAAGCATTAAATCAGAAAAAGAGCATAAACGATCAAAGACCGAACTTCTCTCGACGCTACTTCGCGATGATTAGTAATTGGTTTCGATTTTCAACTATCTCGCGAGAAAAAAGTTTTGTATAAAAGACGTACAGGCTAATACACCCGCAGCGCCAAATGCACAAGCAACTCTTGTCTTTTGATTTAAGACGGCTGACGTACCAGTTTTGGATAGCTGACGTATTACTACCGCGCAAGCACTGCGCAAGTGAACTAATATAGCCGTTACCTCGGTTTTCGATTCAAATGGTGCACGAAATTTTGAGACCATTGGATCGGCCGACAGTTGGATCGAATTGACAGTTTGTTTGTGAAAAATAATCAATAAAAATATGGATATATTTTTGAAATATTATAACTTTGAGTCAATTTAACTAAATGTTTATATAATTTATACGAATCTAGTAAGTTAACCTCAAAATTTATTTTAATGCATAAAATTTTTTTTAATCGGCAGCAAGTTATAACAATGAGAATTTTTTTTTCTTTATCTAACCCTCACTTGTATTCCTTACTCAAAGAGAATGAAAGTGTGATGATAAATTTTATATCAAAATTCATATATTTATATAAAAATTATACAATTATCTTTAATATTTATCAGAATTGTCTAAATAACAATAGGTCAAAACATTTAAATTATTAATAAACATTTAAATTATTAATACTGAGTTTATTAAAATCAATAACATGATACGCGTGTATTGTAAAAATGAGTATAAAAAAGGTATGAAGTTTTCCTGATTCCATTACATTGTAAAGGAGGTTAATACGTCTGTAGTAAGTAATTGTGTAATATAAATTAGTAGTTCTATTTTGGCACAAACTAATATGCATAAATACTAATATCTATATACACCTTTATATAAAAATATAATTTAATATTACGTGTAATCCTGATACGTTGCTATTAAATGAGACTTGCGAACAGGCGTCATGGGTCGCGCGCCAATACCAAATCTTATGCGCGACTCCTTCTTAAATTTTTGGACGGGAGCCGTCCCAGTCGTGACGGACAATAGCCATCTCTGCTTTTAGCACCACTGTTATTCAAAACTGGTGCGACTGTTGTTCCAAGTCTATAGTACAACAGTAATACTACAGGTGGTGCTTCTGACTTACCAAACTTTTTTCACTGGCGGGCACGTAGCGCTTTCTTCGCGTATAAATAAGAAAAGACCAAATAGAAATAAAATAAAAACTGTTTATATATACGAATGAACTATAAACACCATATGTATCTTAGTATTTTAGGAAACAATGAATATCCATCGATATCGCGTATAAGAGAAATAGTGCAATATCGGATAGACGTCGCGGCTGCGAACCTCTTCGGTCCCTTTTTTCTCGCGGCATTCAACCTGCAACAAACGATCGCACGCATACACACACGCACATACACACATATATATACTTATACAGGGAGCGGAGCTAAGGCTCTCGAGGAACGAAGGAGATGAAAAGGAGAGCTGTGGTGATGCTGGAGAGGAGAGAGAGAGAAGTCCGACCAGAGATCCGCACCGCGTTGGAGAGACAGATGAGCATCGATTGTCACCCAGTGGCGATCATTAAGCCCGAAGAGCCGCCGCGAGATGCGCGCTCGGTAATTGCCACTCATTAGGCCGCTAAAGCGACCTCGTCTCATTGTGCAGGCCGCGATGAAAAGACAGCAGCTCGTTTCTCTCTCTCTCTCTCTCTCTCTCTCCTCTCTCTTGAGCGGCGAACCACTCGACTAATACCATATATACCTTTGGAAAAGATCGAGCTACCGTACACTGTGTGTGTATATGTGTGTACACATGAGCGCGCTGTATACCGGACAATGTCAATTAATGTACGTGTTCAAATGCTCGATGCTACATGTGTTCGAATCGTTTATTTGTGGTATGTATTGCGATGTACTCGCGTGTTACCTTACGCTTTCAGTGCATTAACATTCATTTATGTTTAGTTATTATTTTTTATATTAGGGTAAAAATATATAAGTAGTATATATGTTTTTTTCTTTTTATAAAATTAGAGAATACCGTCTAATAATAGAATATTGTGATCATAAAAAATTTCTAGTCGATTACAATTATTCATTCCAAAATACGCATTAATTTAGAAATGGCCATTGTAGGATGAGTCTCTGACCTCGTCATTTTTGCTATACATGCGTTATTAACGCAAACGACGATAAAATAGATTATCATAAAATTTAATAATATTCGTCGATCATAACGACGAATCAGTAATTGAGTGTGCCCGTTAACTGCAGCAATACAGCTTCATAGCTCTTTAATTATTACTAATGTACAAATATGCGCATGAATTGTAATTACGCGATCATCATCAAAAATTACAAATGCAGAATCGCTTTGCATCGTAAGTATATTGCGTTGAAAATTACGTTTCAATTAATCTTTGATGCGATGCCATTGAGTTAACGAACATCATAATTTTTCTACGTATATAAGTGTACAATAATGCATCGGACAGGGTATTCTATCATCATGTATCGAGAAAGCGATCTTCGAGGAAAATCAAAGGGATGCGTATAGCAATCGCTCGGAATGCTCGAAACACTGAAAAGGGAGAGAGACAAGAGTTTGAAAAGTATAAAGCTGAAAAGAGGCATGCTGCATTGGCGTACATTGAAGGCGGTAAGCGATAGCCTCGCTCGACTCTTTGTTAAAGACCTGCGGTGGAAATGAAATATGGCGGTTATATAGAAAGGGGCGTCGAGATTTTTCGAGAGTCGAAACGCGCCGCTACCAACGCACATGTGTATACCTCGATATACTTTTCACGCATACACATATATATATATATATATATATATATATGCGAGTGAAGAATGGGCGCTCCATTCCAGTGAGAGAAAAGGGGAAGAAATTTAAACGATGATTAATCCGAGCGCTATTAAGATACATGGTAATCACTGGGACATTACAATTTGACTGATCCAATTGCGGCGATTACCAGAATCACACAATAATTTTATCGACCTTCCGTATATATATATAATCGATATACCTTTCGCACAGCGACAAATATATATACATAAAAAAGCACAAAATCATTAGCTCGAGTTCTCTCGCCTACTATTATATATATATATATATATAGTTCGATAACCATGCGGGTCCGCAAATCAAAGAAAGCGATGATCACCTTCAATATTCACTTGTCGCTATTATTACTTGGACGCCAGTATTATACGATATACGCATATATATCCGATCCTCTCCGGCGCGCGTTGCGTACCAAAGAAGGAGCTGAGAAGCGACGAGTGAGATGAGACTATGGGTAGCAGAGAGAATACGCAGAAGAGTAAGAGGACCTTGGGTTCGCCACCAGCTCGCCTGCAGCACCTGTGTGATATAGAGTTCCAGTAGAGAGTCCGAGAGTAGCGCGCAGATATCGCGATATCCAGTTACCTTTTGCGGCCATGCTCTCCTCCTATATATATGTATAACGCGTGTGTGCAGTGCGTGTATACAGGAAAAAAAGAGAGAGAGAGAGAGGAGAGCAGGTACCTGCGGGGATACGCCTATATATATATATGTATAGAGAGAGAGAGAGAGAGAGAGAGAGAGAGAGAGAGCGTTTTCCGAAGAGAACGAGCGCGTGTATGTGTATATAGTGGATAAAACGAGCCTTTAACCGTGGGGGTGTATCGAATGTCTTGAGCATCATGCCAGTATATGGCGCACTGTATATATATATACGGTGTCCGGTGCTCCTGCTCCTGCTACCCTTCGCGCTCGTTTCGCGCTTAATTAAGCATCTGACAATCTGACCGCGAGACGGTTAGAGCTGCGGCTGCTGCTGCGGCACTCTTGTGTGTATATATACATATACATATAGGAAGCTATGCTGATGCTGATGCTGTTATTGTGGGCCCTTGTACATATACATATTATATATAATACCCGAAAAAGAGAGTCGCCGCGTCGTCTTCCTACGCAGAAAACAGAAGGAGTCTCTAGAGCATGAATGAAGATTCGATACTCTCTCGCTCGCTCGCTCGATATTCTCGGAATATATATATATAGTGAAATGTAGAATAAAACGAGGAGGAGTAAGAGAATGAGCCTGTACTCGGAGGAGATCAGTGAGATATCGGGCAAGGAAAAAGATATCGAGAGAGAGAGAGAGAGGAGAGAGCGAGAGGGATGGAGAAGAGGCAGCTCTTTAGCTCGAGCTTGACTGAGCGCATCTCTGACGATCTGATGTATGAAGGAAGTGGCTTAAAAGGTCTCCTCTCTCTCTCTCTCTCTCTCTCTCTCTCTCTCTCTCTCTCTCTCTCTGTCCTGCTCTCGAGTTCGCCTATATATCGCGCTTTTTTACTCGTTTTGCCCTCTCTTGCTCTTCCTCTTCATCGACTTCTTTTTCGCCCGCTGACTTCTTTTTTTTTCGGCGCGAGGCTACTGCTCGTTGCTTTCATGTGCCTTTAATCCTGCGTGTCGATATAAATCGCGTGGGTGTGTATGCAAATGGAACGATGCTTTTCGAGGAGATTAGAAGAACTCGATCAAATATACGTTGTATTAATTATATACATTAGCTAGGACGATTAACTTTAAAATAAATAATCTCACAGTTTACGATGTTTATTGTAGATTTTTCAACAAGAAAAAAAACCACACACATACACTTTGATTTAAACGATCAAATTTACGACAATCGATCTTGTTCAATGGGACTTGTTTCATCTCAATATCCTGTATCCATAAAGTCGATGCTTCCCGAAATTTTCCGCTCCAAGTGCTCCAAATATAAAAGAATCGTCCCGTTTTCACCGCGGAGGTCCGCGTCTATATAACTCTATCGCGGCGCGAACTCGATGGAGCCTCGAGACTTCGGCCCCTTTTATGGCATATTTATATACGAGCGCGCGGCTTTTGACGTAACGCAACTGGACTGTATATATATGTATATACATATATAAACCGGGCGATATGTCATGCCATTTCGGGTGACAGGATAAAAAGACTCGGAATATTTTGAAACGTATATATATCTCGATCGATGACGGATTACACAAACCGACGGTCCTGGTTGGCTATATACCGAGAATTGGGAGAAGCGATACTTTTTTATATTATATATATATATATAGAGCCTCATGCACAATGCCATCCCGACGTAGCGGCAGGTCGAGTATAGGGGATTACTTTTCGTTCGCCTCATCTTCGGTTGTTTTTTTGGTTCGTTCCCAAAATCGATGTTTTTCACTTGATTTGTCGCGCGTCGGAGGTGGCAGCCGTTCGCTTTGATAGTGATATCTTTTTCGACGACGCTAATCCCGTCATAATCCCCCGCATCGGCTGGGCTGAAAATATGGTGTACCGAAGTTACAAAAAGGAGAGAGCAGGACTGTATCTGCGGTCAAAAGTGTCATTACTTTAGATACTCGTTTCGATAAGAATTAAAAGATACACTATATGTTTCACATACAAAAATCAAAATGTAATACGCAAGAAATGGTGAATGAAAATTTCGAAAATATAATCTCACATTTATCGAATGAAGTATTAAATAATGAACAAATATATACTTGATTGATTTTCATCTGGATCCTCACAATGTACTAATAAACAGGATTCTCCAAACCCTCTAAAGACCGAAGCATCGAAGTGTCGATATACACGTTCCTTGTAAAAATGACTCGCCTCGTTAGAAAAACCGTTTACACTCGACATGGGGTCATCCTCTTACACTCAACGTCCCAAAGGATTGGTATACACACATACACTCACACAGACACGCATCAGCTTTTCTTCTTCGAACGCGATTCCCTTGAAAAGCGAGCGCGCCTCGAAGCACAATCCACCGACACACAGACAGACACACAGGCGCGCGCGGCTGCGTGCATATACGGCGTTGGCTGTAATAAACGAGCCAAGCATGATTTAGCACATAGTCATGACGCGCGGCTCGTCGATCGCCTATTTTACTTGCGCTCGGCGTGTGATTGTTTTATAATTAAGCCGTTACCGGAGCACTGCTATACCAAGGTGGAAGAGAGAACGAGAGAGAAAGAGAGAGGGAGAGAGAGAAGGAGGATGTCCGCACCGATGATTAATTGTTTTCAAATTGAAAAGCCATATCGCGAGCTGGCAATGGTCTACGTGGTCTTAATTTCACTGCGTATACTGCCTATAGAGTTAAGAGCGAGCGATGAAGAAGACGTCAATAGAATTTCTTTTTGTTCTTTTACTGCTTTTTTTTCTCTCTCTCTCTCTCTCTCTCTCTCTCTCGGCTATCGTCGTCGTCTTCTCTTTCTCCCGTAATGTTGTTGGCGTAGAAAAACGCCTCCTCGATGTATCGATCGATCCTCGTTCGCTCCTCGGCTCTTGGAATTTCTTTTTCTCCTATATATTCATACACAGACGCATTGACTTGCAAGGTGTGGATAGATATGTCCACGCATCAAAAATTCGTTCTATCCACCGAGAGTTATTAGGTTTTTTTTCTTTTTTTTTTATTATTAAAAACCTATATATACGTTTTGTATTTTTACTGAAAAATCAGGTTAAAATAATTTTCGAATAATATAATTCACATATAGTCGAGTCTCGCGCTCTTTTGTAAACGTTAAAGATGTTATCGCTGCAGCGCCAATATAAGCAAAATAAGGAAAACAAAAAAGTCCCGGCCTTTTAAGCGACGTATAAAGTTCCTAAAATCAAAGAGCGAACGACAAATAAATAGCAGCAGCAAGAACCGAAGGAAAAAAGAGGAGGAGGAAAGTCAAAGTGAAGTGAGCGAGCGCGCGACAGAGACAGAGCGAGAGAGAGAGAGTATACGAAGCTCCGGCGGCAGCAGCAGCAGCAGCAGCAGCAGAACTCGATCTTTTTTCAGTGCAGACGAGCGCGCGCGTTTAACGGAGCAAATAGACGTCCCGCGCGGCAAAAGGGTGCCGACTGAAAGGCAAACAGTTTAGCTGGAAACAATTGACTGCAGATTGGAGAGAGGCTGCTGTGAGCGAGTGAGAGAGAGAGAGAGAGAGTGATAGAGGAGAGGGCGAAAGAGAGAGACAGAGCGAGAGAGAGGGGG
>UELV01030594.1:2917-14256 GCA_900490015.1 Megastigmus stigmatizans | reverse complement strand
GTGTGTGTGTGTGTGTGTGTGTGTGAGCGCATTCGCAGTAGGAAAAACAGAAATGTTTAGTTTACATGCTCGGCGCTCAAACAAAACGGGATTTCTGTTTTTCTTTCGCCGGGGATCGAAGCATTTGGCTGTTTGTTTGCGCAGCGCGCAGCGAATATTTACCCGACGCGAGCGCGCGGCGCATTTCCAGTACAGTACGAGCCTGACTGCTGCGTGAATGAATTTGACTTTCAAAGAAGCCTCATTGATGCGACCATTTTGGAAATTCCAATGGCTCGAGTCCAATTAACAAGCTTATTTGCGACTTTATCGCTGCTCAACCTTTCCCCCGTCTCTGCGGACTTGATTAATTGTTAGAATTGTTAGAATGCGCAGTCCACGCGACTTTGTGATTAGATAACTAAGTGGAATAGGTCGCGCTAGAGTCGGACGTTCATCCAGTACTCGATATACTCGCTGAACAAACCTGTCCAAGGTTGAAATTTCAAACTTGATAACCCACTTGTATAATTATAAATACATTTATTTATTATTTTTCTCTTTTTTTTTTTTTTCATTTCTTTTGTTTAAGGCTATCAGCATAGTAATGGTTGGTTGGTCTGGAAAAGTTTTCCAAGCGACGCCAACAGAGTTTAATTAATGTTTAAGTTTTTGCACGCGTAATTATAGAGTATTATCTCCCTTATTTGATCAACTTCCCTGACTTACTTACGTAAACGAGGAGGCATAGCGCCGGTAAACTTACAACTTCTTCGTGGCTTCATCTAAGGCGCTGCATTTATACAATTTTAGATTCTTGATTTAAAAAATAAAAAGAAAAAAATAACCTCAATATTTCAGATGAAACCATAATTATTATACGTATGAAAACAATCATTTCGACTTTAAACTTTCGTGTCTTATTTTCTACGGAAACATAAATATAAAACGCTAAAATATCATGACGAGCAAATTGTGTCAAATCAATGACTATCTCGTACTTGGAAAAATGGTGGATGAACTTTTTTCGCTTTTCGCATTCGTGTTATTCAAAAGCATGATTCAGCAGTTTTCCAACTTTTGCTTCCATCCTCTATCAATTCATCAGATTCATTATTTTCCAACAGCTTGAAAGTCCAGAGAGCAGCTTCTGCAAACTCCCGGGATAACAGTTTCAATTAATTTCCCAAATCGTCCAGCTGGAAAAGCAACATACATATACGGAGAGAGAGGAAGTAAAAGGTCGTCCCTTGGCTTGGGCACTGCCCTTATCAGGATATTCGCTCGCACCGCAATCCTATTGTCGCGCACGACGTCTCCGTCCTCGTTCGGAAAGATTAGGGCCATCTTTCCCCCCGCGTACATTCGGTCGTCCCTTTGGCGGGCGAGCCGCTGAAGGGGTAAAGCTAACACGTGACGAAGTTAGAGCAGCTCTCGGAGAGCTCTCGCGAGCTGCCGCGCGCGTAAATTATCAGTGGGTCGAGCGAGAATTTCGTTACTGCGAACTGCTGTAGCTCGCGAATCGAGCAGCACCACCAGCAGCACCTATACAAAGTCCCTATGGTGGTTATCGATGTTCTGCGAGCGCCAAGATAAATACCAAACTGCGAGCGTCTACCAATCTATGTATACGTATGTGTCTGCAGTCTGTGTATGTGTGGGTATGTGAGAGAGCTCGTTAAACGCGTTAGCCCGACTGTATTTGTGACAGGTGTATATTCTCGCGAGGATAGAGCAAGCTCTTGCTTAAGGTAATTTATGGATGTTGAGCGGATGGCTTTGGCCACGTATCGGTTCTTCCCTGCTGTCTGATTATTGCGATGGATTGATAGATTTGAAGAGCACACATGCTGGTATGCTTTGTTTTTCATTTTGATAGACCTGATCTTCAGAAGTAGGACTCGTTTGGGATTTTAGTCCTCCATTAGGATCGAAAGATTCAAACTCTCAAGTAGTAATTCCAAATTAAATAAAGCATCAGCAACCTCCATTAAATGAATTAAATAATCAGATGCTGCAAGTTCATGCACAGGCATTGAGAAGATACATAACGTACATCTTGTACTTATGTACATTACCATCACGTATATTAGATTATGGTGATTATACGAGGCTTTCATCGATACACGTGAAATATAAATCTACAAAGAATCGCTCGAGAACTCGAGATGCGTGAATTCAGAAAGACTACCGTAGTTAGTATACGATGAGTATCGCTCGCGCGCAAGAGTTGAAGCACTAACTAGGCGTTGCCTAGGCAGCAGTGGTGGCTTCTTAACCTTCTGACAGCCGGGATGACGCCATTTGGCGTCATGCAATAATTTTGCTTGAAATTTCTTACTCGGGGGTTTTTGAGGTTGCTGGGCACAAATATGTAATCAGAATTTCAATTTTTCAATTCCAAGATGGCGAATTCAAGATGGCAGACCAAAAATTTTAATAATATTGTATATTTGTCTGGCATCGGTCTCTCTACTTTCATGTGAAACGAATGAAATAATAAATAGAAAAACATTATCTAACATCCATTTTTGATAAGTATCAAAATCGTTCTCAGCACCACTCAAAACCCTTAGAAAACTTTCTTTGTTGATATAAAAATTTTGAAAATTTCCCTTTACCACCGCCAGCCGGCATGACGCCATATATAGCGTCATTCCATAATCGGCCCACATATATTATTACGTACGAAACATCTATATGGAAAATTTCGAGAAAGTTACACTTTTTCAGTAGGAAAAATGTCGACTGTCAGAAGATTAACGCATTGATACGAGCGATGCTGCACGCCCAGCGAATTGGCACTCTCGTAAAGTTCTTTATTACTAACGATTCCAACTTTAGACTCGAGCTAGTACGCGTAGTTCTCGTGCGATGGCAAATAATGATGCAGTGTAAACATCACGTTGGAAGCTGCAGTTCCAAGTCACTCTTGAATGTAATCTCTGCCGAGGATTTATGCAGCCACTGGTTCTTGGATCCTCTTCGCAACTACCTTTACAAATGTGTCGATGCAGCGAAATGTATTTCCATGGTATGGCAACGAGTTTACTCTTTAAATCGCAATGATATTCTTGACTACTTAGCTCAATTTTTTCACAGTCGAATGAATAGCTATTCCGTAAGAGTTAATATTTTCTTATTTGGATTTAGAGCCTAAAAGTAAATTACACTAATCCTTGAGAAAAGTAAGCGAGAATCCACTCCTAATATGTCGCGTGTACTGCATAAGACACGTTGAAAGCCAATGCATATACCAGAGCCCGTATAGTCGTTCCGCCGCGGATCGTCCAAAACTATTGAGTCGCCGACAACAAGGCGGCCAGAGTCTCGACTTTCTCGGCGTACGAACCCTCGCGCTGCACCGCACAGAGGCCCTCGCTCCGTTGCCTTCTCTCCTCCTATCCTTTATCGGGGAAACTTCATATTTACAGTTTCGACCGCTTGCCGCAAATGTTGCGCGATGGCTGCTGCGATGCTTGAGCTCAAAGGCATTTTAACCTGAAGGAGAGGGCGAGGAAACATCCAAGAGGGACATAGAGAGGGAGAGAGCGAATTGCTAAAGCTCGACGGGATCCCGCAGCAGCGGCAGCAGCAGCAGCAGTGCAAGGAAGGCTGTTGCTGCGGGACATCGATAATCAGATTCCATGGATAGCCCCGATCGACTATATCTCGCTCTCCTCAGCGCTGCTTTGCCTCCTTGTGCACACGTTGGCCTTTCTTGTTAACGCATTAGCTGTTTCGCATAGAGCGAGGTGCACTCGACTATAGCGTATAAGCGTTGCCGCTCCAGCTCTTTATCTCTCTACCGCGACTCGCCCCGGTTTTATTATTCAAATGAGCAGGGCGCACTTGTGTGTGGATCTTGCGCACGAGATATACGCTGCGTCGTTGAATACGGACTTGTACCGCGAATGTGCAGTCACGACTAATTCAGAGTATGAAATTATCGCGAAATGGACGATTGTTGCGAACTTTTAGTTTTTCGTGTATGCGATAGAGATACGTGCAGGAAAGTTAGTTATATCTCTAAAATGTAAACTCTTTTATTTTATACATTGTCATAATAGTGAGAAAGTTCAAGTTCTATGGTATTTTTCATTTGATTCATTTGCAGTGAAATTAATCAAAGAAGGAATGTCTGTATGGAATCCCTTCGTTTTTTGAATATATCCTGCATACTTGGCGATCGGAACAAATACAGGACCGCCTCTCGTCATTCACAAAGGTTAGTCTGACCAAATGAACATTTCATTAATTGAAAGTCGAGGAACAAAAAACAAGCACGCTACGCGCGTCTATTTGTATTTAAAAAAAATATATACGCAGTTGCATCTGCACTTTCTATTTGTCATTCCGTTGGGCTTACTCTCTGAATTACCAAGCCTTTAACCAATAAAATTGAGTGCGGACGGTGAATCACTATAGCCAGTTGGCTTTGAACATGGAGAGAGCTGGTCGTAAAAAAAGGGATCGGGAGAGAGAGAGAGAGAGAGAGAGAGAGAGAGAGAGAGAGAGAGAGAGAGAGAGACAAACGAATAGCAGTGACAGAAACAGCAACCGTTATATTGCGACTCAACAATCGAAATTTTCGTGTATCGATCAAGTGCCATCGGGTATTTACAGATGTAGCAATGCAGCAGTGCGCGCGCGAGCACAGCCAAGCACGGAATCCGTTAAATTTGCAAGCTCGAGGCTTTGATTCCCTCTTTGAAGCGATCGAAACAAAGAGCTCCGTAGCGGTAAACGGTTACATAGCTCTGAATAGTCATGCACAGCGACATAGAGAGAGAAAGAGAAGGGGTAGAGGGGAAGACCGAGGTTCCAGGGTACACGGCCGATTTTAAGCGATTTTTGGTCGATGCGCTCGCGATTTCGGTCGAACAATAGGCCTCTGGAACGGGTGATGGCCAATGGATTACAGGAGGTAACGTGCCGCTAAAGTGCCAATTCGGCGCCGATTTCTCTCCATCTGGTTGTTGGTCGCGGGGGACTCGCTGTTGGACTCTGCGACCAGGCGGACGGCATTGATTTCGACCAAGGCCGAGGATCGAACATTACACGGTCCGCGTTTCCATTCAAACGCACCAGTGCATAGAGCCAGTAGTAGCGGCAATTTAGGCCAGACGCGCATCAAAAGTTCGGCTCTGTTGGTCAGCGGCGTATAGCGAATGTAAGGCACCGATGGCCCTGACTCGATCTGCAGTCACCATTAATGGACTCTGTGTTTTAAAGAGTCCGCTTAACTCGTGTTTCTATAGAACATTAGACTTTAGACTTTGTTGTAATAATGCTCGAGACACGTTTTTACGACCAAGAGTAGATTGAAAAACGCGACTTTCTTGCAATGGTCTTTTATTATAACATAACGATAAGATTTTCAACTTGATGACAGATTCTTGTATGTATTTACGAAAGAAAAGACGTTGATTGTCAAAACATATAGTATTATATATCTTTTAGTTAATTTTCAGCTGAAGTCTCAAGCATCTACTTTCGACTGCATATAAGAGATGACGCACTTGACCACTGAATCGCGACATATGATACTCTTCTAAATTGCCAGTGATATCCTCGCGAAATTGTCGCATATCACAATATTTACCGGGATGGTGCGCATAAAACAATATTGCGTCAGTTATAACAGCACGGCATAGCTCGTAAAATAAACACTCGACTCAAGCCGAGGCATCCACACACGCCTCAGCTGATTAGGATACTCAACGTGACGCTGGAAAAGTCAGCTCGTACCACATACACCCTACACACATGCAGTCAGTGCAATAACGTTAAGCATATAGCTGCAAGAGTGGATGCCAGTGTTTATGGTGTAGCCCATTTTCCCAAGCCACGATTCATACGTACAAATAGACTGGTCGAGCGTATCTACAGCAGCGGTCACCGATTCGTCCCAAATTCCAACCGCGGCTCTACAGAGTTCAGCAGAGTATGTGTGTGTATGTGCGCCTGGTAAGCCGAGGGATTCTTAATTACCAGGGAAATGAGTTTTGCATGCTGACCACCGAGAGTGTCGAGGAATCTCAAATGAGAGATTTTCATGCCTACGTCGTACGTCAGTCGGCGCCTCGCGCGTCCATCTCTCGAGCTTGTCCTGTAGTATATATATACATATATATAATAGCTCTGGGCACCACCTGCTGTCTGTAGTTAACCACGACGCGCGACAGACGTATAGCTGCAGAGCCTCAGTCGACGTCCAAGGGACCAAGCATACGTGGGTGTGTGTACCGGTCGGCGCGAGAGGGAAGTGCTGAAGGACAAGTTGGCTGGCTAAATTCTTAATTACCTCGAAAATGAGTTTTGCATCGTCCATGAGAGAAAGAGCAAGAGGGAGGGAGTCTAGGAATCTCAAATGAAAGAGGGGTTTTCATACGGACCTCATTCGTCATTCCGCTTTTCCCTCCTCTCTCTCTCTCTCTCTCTCTCCTTCTCTGCAGGCGCCTCGGCCGTCTGTAGTAGCCGCCTACTCCCGCTTTCTCTCTCTCTCGCTCCTTGCGCCGCCGCTGAATATGAGCGACCCCTTCGTGCACACGCTTTCAAGAGCCCAGGGGGCTTTAGCGTAAAAATTATACATTTTAATTTTAAGCCAGAAAATTAAATTTTGTTCTTCTCTCGCCCTATTCCCCCCTCTGCGCCCCCTGTTTCCTCTCTTTCACTCTCTTCGCGTCGTGTTTCTCGCGAGTGCCGCTTCTCCTCGTAACTGTGTATGCCGTACAAACCAGAAAGGGAGGGAGAGAGAGAGAGAGAGAAAGAAAGAGAAAGAAAGAGAGAGAGAGAGAGAGAAAGGGAGCGAAAGTTCTTTTATTGCAAATGTCATTAGACCTACTTTCGCGCGTTTACATGTAGTAGGCAACAGCAGCAGCTCGACTTGCTCTCGAACTCGAGATTGGAAAAGTCTCACTAATTACACGGCTAATGGAGTAAAGTCATCCGGTGAATCTTCCGCTCTGTACGAGGGATAAGCTCGTTTCTAAATATTTCACACTTTTTAGATCTCCGGTCGAAAATGTCTCGAAAGCTGCTCGACTTCGTGTATAATATTGCAAAAATACTTTTTAACCAAGATTATGCTGCATTTTGTGCAAGGACGAAAATTTCATAAATGAAAAAAAAAATTAATTTATAGGCTCAATAAAGAATCGTATACGTATATTAAGGGTCAAAAATTAAATTATCACTAATTGACTGAATCAGTTTGCGCTAAAAGTGAGACGGTCCACCCATTCCAATTAGAAAGAGAGAAGAACAAAAGGCAAGAAATGGTTGGAACTTTTTGCACCTCCGCAGCGGCCAAGACAATTTCAAAACGGATCCGCAATTGAGAGCCGAGTTTCAACATCCTATCTTCTTCTCCCTCTCTCACCGATTCTCTCTCTCTCTCTCTTATCCTTCCGAGTCCCTTGTTCTCTCTCTCTCTCTCTCTCTCTCTCTCTCTCTCTCTCTGATTCTCCTTTTCTCTCCCTCTGATTCTCCTTTTCTCTCCCTCTCCTCGATATGACCGCATTCGTGATTGTGAGACGTGTACTTACCTTCTCCGCTCGAGAGATTCGGTATATACCAGGCACTTACTCATGCGCAGAAACACGCACACACACATACGCACACAGAGATACATACACACACACAAACGAGAGTGAGAGCAAGAG
The DNA here is from genome assembly GCA_900490015.1 of Megastigmus stigmatizans. Taxonomy (NCBI): domain Eukaryota; kingdom Metazoa; phylum Arthropoda; class Insecta; order Hymenoptera; family Megastigmidae; genus Megastigmus; species Megastigmus stigmatizans. Next base: position 6,610 of record UELV01030594.1, on the reverse strand, counting down.
AGAATAAGCTCGCTCTTGTGCAAGCTCGTCGTGAAATCCGCGTAATTAGGGGACCGCGTGCAGCGGAGAGAGAGAGAGAGAGAGAGAGAGAGAGAGTTGGTGGTGGGTGGGCAAGAGAACTTCCCTATCGCTACGTGTGCTGCAAGAGCACCGAGCAAACAGAAAGAGCGAGAGTGCGAGAGAGAGTAGGTCGACTATTCGAGTAAGAGAGCGAGAGAGAGAGAGAGAGAGAGAGAGAGAGAGAGAGAGAGAGAGAGAGAAAGAGACATCGTTACCAGAGGGTCCAGTCAAAGATCGTGCCAAGCCGAGAGACTGGCACTATGTGGGTGGTTGAACCCTTCACGGGCGCAGCAGGATCACGAAGCCGCTCCTCGACCCGGCGTACTCCGCACGGTATCGCGACAATGGCGTTGCCGGTCTACTTGTTAATAACTAGGCGACGGTGGTCGCTTTTGCAGATCGGCTGGCCGGCGAATTAGTGAGAGGGAGGATTTTCCAAGCTAACCAAGAGAGAGAGAGAGAGAGAGAGAGACCAACTGAAATTCCGTTTACAAGGCATTTTAAAGAGGGGTTTTACGCGCGTAATCTGCTAACGGCTTTCGCGCAAAATGTTTTTGCCGGTGCATTGGCGAGCTGCGAGAGAGATATGGAAGGGGCAAGCACGGAATACATGGAATGTGGTTATATAGAATAGCGGAACTGTGTTTTCTCTTGCTTGACGGTAGTTTTCGCCTTCGGATCTTCTTGCAACGCTTTCCGAGCGTTGTATAAAATACACAGGTGGAATCGTTTATTTACGTTCATTTAGAAGAAGATTCGGGCAGGTAGAGCCCGAATAAACTTTCCACAAGTCATCGAGTTACATTGGAATTTTTACAACTCCTATAGCCCAAGCGGTTCGCACTCCTTAAATATTCATTACATTGCAGTACAAATATAGTTTTTCCGCGACTTCGGTGGCAGCTCTGCCGTCCATTGGGAATTTCATTTTTCTTGCGCACACCGAGCACGAATTTACCTCTCATTCCTCTTTTTCTTCAACACCAACTCTCTCTCTCTCTCTCTCTCTCTCTCTCTCTCTCTCTCTCTCTCTCTCTCTCTCTCTCTCTCTCGTCAGGCTGTGCGTAAATGAGATGCATGACTTACCGCAGAGTCAGTAAAAGAGATAGCGGAATCGCATAAGTTAAACTAAACTCGCCTCCAACTAATTTCGATGTTAATTAAGCGCCTCGACGTTTAAAGGCAGATTCAAAGGTTCGCTCAGAATTCCAACTCGACATATTATACATACATAAATACGCACAGACACGTGTATAAGGTGTATATAGAGGGAGGAAGAAGAAGAAGAAGAAGAAGCAGTGCCAGCTGTAGAACGACGAAGGGGACGAAGGTCTAGACGGATTCGCGGCCCCGTTTTTACGTCGTCGAGAGTCCGTCGCACGCATACGTACACGTATTCAATTTAAGCAAATTTAAAAAGCGGCGAAATAAATTGGACGCCAAAAGGTTAAGGGCGGAGTGAGGTAATGGGAGAAGGGGAGAGAAAGAGAGGTAGAGCAAGAAAAAGAAATAGGAAATAGCAGAAAGAGAGAGAGAGAGAGAGAGACAGAAGAGATCCTGAGCACTCGGCACGAAGAGCTGACAAGGCGAAACGACCTCTTCCGCGTTCGCCTACATTTCTCCGTCGCTCTGTCCGCGTGTGTGTGTGTGTGTGTGTGTGTGTGTGTGTGTGTGTGTATTTCGCAAGAGAGAGAAAAAGCTACCTTCGCCCCAGAGATATTTTCAAAACTTTACTTAAATTCCGCTCGTTCGTAGCCGTTCCACTTGGGCTCTGAGTTAATGCTTGCCACGCGGCAAAGGTATAAAACGTTCGCGGTAGTTTGGGATAAAAGAAACGAAAAATTCGTAATTGAGCAGGGGGAGAAAAAATATTGCGTTATCAGAAATAAATTAGCGTAACCGCGTGCACAACGTTTCCGTACGTATATATGTACAAAGTGTGCTATTAAATATTTCCACCGCCAAAGTGAAAAAGTAATTGTAGTTCTACAGCTTTTGATTCGTCTGCATCCTAATCGAATCAGCAATGGAATCTAAATGGCCCGCGCGGAAGTTATATAAAAATGGCGAAAGGTAAAAAGAAGCCTAGGCGAGAAATTAAGCATCAGTGCTCCAGCTCCGGTTCGCATAGCATTTGCATAAATGTTCGCATTACAGATGCATCGTCGGTTAAAGTCAGCTTGGCGCGGCGAAGGGGGGCAGAAAAGGGAATCTTAAATTTAGAGATTAATTCGGTTAAAAGTTGTCGGATCATGCGCTTCCCTCGCGCTGACTCTTTTACTCCCCTCCCCCCCTCCCGCCCTGCACAGAGGCGGCGGCGGAGGCAACGGCGCGGTTCGCTGCGAAACTCACTTTGGCGTTTAGCATCTTGTATGACACTAATTCGCGCGTTCGCGCTCAAGCGGCAGGAGGACGAGTTTGACAAGTTAGCGCAGCCGCTGCCGCAGCCGCCGCCGCCGCAGCGCAGGAAGCGAAATTTTCATTTCCAGCTTATTCTTCCACCGGACGCGCCTCCAACTCATCCTCGAACGTATAAAATATACAGCTGCTGTAGAAGCCGAAAGTCGGGTAAATTCTATCACCGCGCTCGACCGCTTTACGCAAAAATTATCCAAATATCTCGAAAGAAAAAAATGAGACCCGTTGTTAGTTATTATCAATAAGTGTGGCGCTAAAAATCAGGTATGCGCGTCTCGCCATGTAGTCTGTACTCCTTCGATTAGCCTGAATTTCTAATGGAGTATGTGCCATGTGTTCCTTCTCAGCATGCGGCAAGTGAACGGCTTTAACGCATTTTGCCTCGGAGAAAGCTGCCGTGTATACATCCCCTATAGCCAAATCCGCCATACGCCAAGCCATCCTCTATACTTGACATATCTTTTACTCGTTTTGTATCCATAAGTAAGGTGCGTGTGCGGGTCGAACACGCAAAAACGAAAATATATATATAGGATAGTGCTGACTCGGTGCGGTTCGTTTACGAACTCATAAGCACTCGCGCGTGGGGCTCTCTTTACTCCGCTGGCCGAGATAAGCGCGAAGAAATGCTAAATTTCCGCTTCAATTAGCAAAAGCGTGTGTGAGTATGTGTGTGTATGTGTTGTAGGCACTCAGTGGCGGCCTCCTTTTTTCAACTTTAGCGTTTTGTCGAGCTGCTGTTTCTCTTAAGGTTACATTTTTGCTTTTTTTCTGCAGGATGTAGATCGATAAAGCTCACAACTGTCGTTGCATAACCTAATTAATTTGCAAATTTGGACTCGTCGATGGTAAAAGTGGTACGTCGTATGCGTCAAAAGCTCTCGCAACCTATATGTAATATATATACTAAATATCGTGCGTATAATAATGGCTTTTATCGCGTTGAGCGATAGCGAAAAGCGGAGCTAGCCGTGATAGCGAGACATTTGCAGAATGACGAAAATTCTCGATGCCGAGCGATAATGACGACGTTTAGCCGCCTCGGTAATTTTCGCACACGTATAAAGCCCGGCCCGCTCGAGAGGAAAAAGCCCAGCTACCGCACAGTCGTTCGACGCGTCTAAGTATTCGCAGCCACGCCAAAGGAGCTTTAAGCTCGCTCGCGCCCTCCGTTATATAATCAACGGAATGGCCCTTGCCCTCCCCCCCCCCCCC
>UELV01030550.1:3518-33353 GCA_900490015.1 Megastigmus stigmatizans | reverse complement strand
CGGCAACGAGGAACACGAGTTTTTGCGAGCGAGGAGAATTTCTTTCTGCGGTTTGTTCTGTTTTTGTTTGGTCCAGTCAAGAGAGTTCCTTGACTCGCGCTTCTGTCCGGCTTTCGGGAGATATTTTTATGGCCCCGTATAGTTTGAGTTTGGTGAATGTTCGATGGATACGGAATTTCTCTTTGGATCGCCCTTTTTATTCGAGAGCTTTCGTATAAGAGGCTGACCTGTGGCTGGTGTACTTAGATCTTTTTATGCGTACTATTTCAAAACTTGCACTTTTGTAAAAATAAACGTGGCAGAGGTGCTTCCAATATCGATGAAAATGCATAGTTCCAATTCTCAATCGATATTTTTTTTACCGATAATCCCATAAGATTTTGCAATTTTAACAAAATGTTTGAATTTAAAGAAAAAACGAAAAAGGCATACGCTTAAAAAATGCCCCCCTTTATTATCGCGAACGTTCGCGCGAGCGACTCGCCGCAGATAAATAAATCGAGTCCGACGCGTTTCGGACTGTCCCATATAAGCCATAATCTGGTTCAAGCAGTCGACTAAAAGGTCTCTCGGGTATATATATGCGGTGTGTGCGCGCATAAAAGGGAGGTTGCTGCTGCTGCTGCTGCCGAAATTTATCGGTCCAACGAAATGTCGCGTATATACGCATATAAATTCTCCGGCTACGCGCCCAAATACACACACACACACACACACACACACACATATATATATAACACACGTGTGCAGACGCGTGCATCTTCATGCTCATTCATATGGAGAGGAAACGAGGCAGGTATATGTATATACGTATAGAGGCGTGAATCGTCAAAGTTTTTTGAGGGTCCCCTAACGAGCCTTGACGTCGAGCGCGTGTAACTACTTGACGCCCGGAACCTTATCGAAACCCCTAAAGTGCCGTGATTTTAGGAGGGGATTCGCTTTTCTCTTTTTTTTTTCCTTTTTTTCTTTTGAAAGACGTTTATGAACGGAGGAGTTTTGGAATGCGAACTGGCAGCTATATATTTATGCGTCAAGGTGGAAATAGTTTTGTTGTTATCCAGGGGGAGGTAACAAAAAAGGACGGGACTTCCTGCCTGCATTCATAAAAATTGTATTGAATCGTAATGCGTTTAACAATTAACGGTACGAAAATTGAAAATCTTTTGAAACTTCTATAATGACGAAGGATATCGCAGTAAATTTTAAGTGAAATAATTTTTGCTTTTCATTAATATAGATCAGTTACTGGCTATATAATAGATTATTGATATTAAACATTTCCAAAGTGATTCTTCATATACGAGCAATAACAGTTGCGCTTGTATATTTCAAGGAAATTAATGAACTGCCTGAAACTACGGCAACGACAATGTTTTACAGCCGAGCACCGATAGATATTATAACCGCGCGCTCGTTAAAAGCCGTCGTCCGAACACCTGCGAATTTCAGCCGCGACAAAATAAATAGTAAATAATCCTTTTTCAATATTTAACACACCAACCCCGACAATTCCCATTAATTCCTGATAAATCGTGGCCAATTCGACCATTTTTCAACTAGAGTACCGTACAAGACTCTCCGCGCTCGTGCGCTGTATATTTGCATTCATATCTCTACGACGCGAGAAAAGAAAGAAGTAAGAGAGAGAGAGAGAAAGAACACGTGCAGAAGAAAAGGCGAGCGAAGAGAAATTTATCTCTTTGTACGCAGTCCTAGAGAAGCGAGTATAGGTAACGAGCGCCTATATATACATCCATGTGCCTATACGCTATACGTCTTTTATAGAAGAATGTTCTTTTTTTCTTCTCCAAACTGGAAAAAAGGAGGGAGAGAGAGAGAGTGAAAAAAAAAAGGAATAAAGAAACGTAATGAAACGAGAGCACGACTGGAAGCATAAATTTCTCATAAGCAGGTTCGCGCGTGTACATATGTATATATGCGAATTTGCTTCGTTGCATCGCAAGCAAGAGAGAGAAAAAGAGAGAGAGAGAGAGAGAGAGAGAGAGAGAGGCGAGGGAAAAGAATTATGGAACGGAAAGGAGAAGAAGAAGCAGCCGCGGAGCGCGTTTATGTATATGTGCCGCACACCGACAACTAAATCAACGTCACCGCGCGCACCGCCGACTTTAATTACGGGATGAGGAGAGTCTGCACATGGTATAGGTGTGTGTATATGCGAGCGTGTGTGCATGCAGCGCCTCACTCGCCATTCATTCAGCGATGAAGAAAAAGGAGTGGAAGGAAGGAAGAGAGTCTCTGATGTTGGCTCGCGGTCTCTCTCTCTCTCTCTCTCTCTCTCTCTCTCTCTCGCGCCGTATGCCGCATTGGCCTGTACGGCTCAGGATTAATCGGCTATTTGCTAATTATTAGCGGGTTGGCTTATGTTCTTCTTTATGAGTGTCGCAATCGCGGCCGATTGTTGCCCGTTTCAGAACTTATCAATTTGCAAACGAGAAAAATTTCAACCTTTTTTTTTCTTCGCCTATACGTTATTGATTAAATATTTTGTTAAAATTCTAAAGATTAATTTAAAAAGATTAAGAGAAATTAAAGAAATTCTTTTATGTATACCTACAAGGAATTTTCATTTGTTGGGCCTTTTATATACATAGAAAATATCCAAATGGCCACAATAGACAATTCTAATCTGATTTATTCATCGTGCATTTTATCTTAACGTGGCTGCGGCCAATTACAAAAATTGAAAATTCGCACCCCTTCTGGCACTTTCTACCTCAAAAACATCGGGAATCCTTCGCATCTTTCTCCCCAATAAAAAAAAACCAGGAAAGAAGCAGAAAAAGTCCTAAATCATCGAACAAAAAAATGTTGAGCGTAAAACCCCTTATTAACCCCGTCATCCCGTAGCATCAGAAAGTAATACAACGGGTGGATAAAAAGAAAAGAAAAAAGGTATATAAAAGATAGACAGACCCCGAGAAAATCCTAAACGCAATATTAACATTCCATTAGTGAGCAATGAGAATCTCTTTCCTCCGCCCATCGATCGCCCACTGATCGATATCCTCGCTCTTTCTCTCTCCCTCTCTCGTCCATCACAGACCTTTCGCACACGTATACACACACACACACACACGCACGCACACATTTTCGTATATACGAAGAGAGGCCGTGGCACGAAGGTATACACGACGTACGAAGAGAAAGAGAGAGAGAGAGAGAGAGAGCAGAAGAAGCGCGCGGGGAATGAGTTTGCAGTGAGTGCGGACAGCTGGCACGCGAGCTTCGTAGCCCATTTAATTAATTAAAAGTGCATTAGCGGGGGCCGTGCCGAACGTCGTCCCCACCGCCGCCGCCGTCGTCCTCCAGGTATATAGGGTTACCACCCGCTAAGCGAGAGAAATGGACTCTATATATACGTGTGTTATATGACGTGTATATGGGGTTATTGCGTCGACGTACCGTATACGCCAGAGCTTTTTCGTACCCACAATCGCGGGCTCGACTGCGGACACTTTTTTTCTTTCGATTATCGTTTCGAGCTTGGAATTTTGAAAAAATTCAGATAAAAGTGATCCTTGGGATATGTCAAATATACTTTTTTTTATACCGGGTGGGAGTTATAGGCGAAGAATATAGCGTCACGGCCGTATACTATTTTTAAATTCATTCAATTACAGATAATGTATACTGAATTTGGAACCTTGGAACTGAAACTGATGGAATAAAACGCAGACTGCGACAGCTTTTGTTTTGACACGAGATTCGAAAGAAACACTGTGATAAAATACATTAAGCTGCTATATTGATAAAAAAGAAAAAGTAACGATAATCCGAATCGATTTCTCGGAAAATAAGTACACGTGATTATTGTTATTGTACAAAAAAAAAACACAAAGTTTTTTAATTTACGACACGAGAAAGGCGGCACATTCGACATCCGACAAACCAGTATCTCTGAAAAAGGCAGTAGGCGAGAAAAAAAAGTACTTTTTACCTCCTGAACGAATCGCTTAAACGTTAATTTTATGCATATTACAGTAAATATTATGGTTCCGAACATGTAATTATTAAAATATTAGTATTATTCCGCAAATAAGAGAAGCCGAGACGACGAAAAATTGATTGCTGTCGATCGCTCGTATTTATACAAAAGGAAAAAAAAAACACAGCCAGAGTAATTTCGACGTCCATAAAACTTTTATTCGCGTATAATTTCGCTCGTGCAGCATATTCGTTTAAATTGAAATTTTAAAAGAGCAGGACGATCGTTACCGCGTAAAATGAATTGCTCGTAATTCCCCGAGGATTACTCAATATCCAATTTTATAGTGATATAATGAAAATTGCGCTCCCGATATAGTCAAGTAGTAAAGTTTAAAAGAGGATACTCGCGAGTATATATCGCGGAGATGCCTTGGGAGCAGGATATCTTAATGTCTCCACTTTGGCGAGTCACCATTTTACATACCTCGTCAACTTCCAGGCTTTTTTTTTTTGTTTATATAAAATTGCAATTTTTTATTCTTTTTGTTTTCGCGCCGGATATTTTTGCGGCGATAAACCTACTTTTGAAAAATAACACGTGGAAGATGTAATATTTATACAAATTCAATTTGGAAAGTTTTTTGAAATCGTTAGTTTTCGCAATGTTTGGACATTGAGAAAAGTATTTTTCTTTTGAAAATTCCATTTTAGATAATAAGTTACTTTAAAAGTGCATATTAGCATCTAAACTCATTTGATATTCAATACATATCGGATCACAGGAGCAAGAGTATAAAAAGTCCGATTGAACATCTCGCGAGCACTAAATAAAGCAGATACACATCTGAAAGAGATATGGACTCGGGAGAATCTGGTCCATCGTTGAGTCGTAATAAAAGTATATAGATACGTCTTTAACTCAAATCTAGCACCGCTACTCTATATATTTTATCAGCAGAAATAGAATAAGTATCTGGGACACTGGCTCTAATAAATTGAAAGCCAGATAACACGATTTCATTTACTTTTTTATTTATACATCTCCTTTCTTTTTCTCTCCTCGTTTGCAAATTGTTGCCTTCTTTCGATACGCAATTTAAAAGTGCAAGATACATGGCAAAAATCAACAGCTATATACACTACTATTTATTATGTTATCAGATGATTATTTTGCCATATTTTCTGGCTTTTTTTTCTCTTTCAGTCGGCAGATGTGTAATTTTATTGAGCAGAATGAGTCGTTTAGGATATGTATAAGAAAATTATCTTTTATCTAACTACCTGCGTGATAAGCACTTAAATAAGATTAATGCGCAGATGATATTTTTATTTGTATGTTCAAGGTGTATTAAGATTATTAGAAAACGTATTATTTTGAGTTTATAGAATTTATTGCTGTTCACGAATGATGTCTTATTCTTCGTACTTGTATTTATAATCTTTTTATATAATCTATTCTGTGGCGTATCAAACTGAAACTTAACGCTAAATAATAATACACTTATAAATTATAAAACAATTGACTCGCTCGGCTAGAGTTGAACCAAAAACTAGATTTCACTGCAAAAAAATTCAACGGCAAACCACATCAATCGAAACTCGTCACCTTTCGTTACTCCGCCACGAAGTACAAGCGCACCATTTTCAATTTCTCAAGTACTTATGCAGGGCGAGGAGAGATAACGGAAGCGTAGAACCAGAAGTAGTAGCACCAACAGCAGCAGTAGCTCCAGGCATATATATATATACATATATATATAATCTGTCGTTCGTTAAATTCCTATCGCGATCATTTTGCCCGCACGAGCCGCGGCCGGCGGCGGAGCGTCGACGATAGAATCAGAGCGGCCCACCAGGTGCAAATTATGAGGGGGAGCACACAGCCTGTCTTACATCTATATATATAGTGGGGCGTTTTAACGACTGGACTATTTCTCTCGCGCCAGCTGACTCTCTCTCGCTCTCTCGCTCTCTGTTTCTACGCTCTATGACGCTAATCACACTAATGCACCGAGCACGATCATCTCTTTCGGCTATCTCTTGTCTCCCCCCTTCTTTTCTCTCTCTTTCTCTTCTCTCTGTTCCTTCTTTTTTATTCGAGTGAGTCACGCGCCGCCACGCGAACCATATTTACGACGAGACGACCGAATATTCGCTTGTGCCGAGTTGAGTATAGAGTCGGGTTTTTCGGGCTTTGTTTACGAGAACTTGACGTTGACTTGTTATTTCTTTTTATTTTCAGGTTGCGATCGAGATATGTTTATAGCGAAGATTCGTGGATCCGATTTTTCATTGTGTACCACGCTTGGAAGGTTTATTCGAGCTCCGTGCCTTGCTTTTGGGATTTGTAATTCAGCTGTGTCGCTTGGATTCTCTTCAAAGACAGTCAATGTGCTGTGGTTTTTAATAAGCCATAGTTGAACATTTACGAATTGCAATACGCGTAAAAGAGATTTCGCTAATGTCTATACGTTTAAATTGAGGATTGTTCTCATGGACGAATGATAAAGATATTCCTTTGCGGCAACCAATCTATTTATAGACACAGATGAAAACCACAGACGGAGTATATCGCGTAAAAAACAAACTAATTTATCCCACCAGAATATATACCCTTTATTTCAAAGTCACCGCAAGCCACATACTTGCAAACACTCAATTATCTAAACATTATATCCAAATCTACATCGTGTCATCAATCCAATTACCCATCTAAACTATAATTAAGCGTATACGCGACTAGTCCCTGAAATATCCCAACAAAAGCGATCACTCCAAACCAAGTGACATCGTGCCCCAACATCAGTAGCTCCTATAACCAATCTCCCACTGCTCTCGATCCCCCCCTAAGAACCCACCCTAAGAATTCACTCGAGCCTCGGAAAATCATCAACAGCTCATCGCACTTATTATACACACACATACTCACTCTCTCTCTTTAGACCTATCGAACAAAAAATCAGCCATATCAGATCCTTTTTTTACCAACTCACCCCTCACGCACACGCCGGAATGCTCTGTAGCTATATATTCAGCCACGCGCTCCAAAACGGGGGGGAATCAATCCGCACGCGGCGGTGGCCTGCGGTCGGATGAGCATAGCTCGTATTATGTGTGTACACGTACAGCTGTCTGTTTATATATATATAAAATGTGTGTGTGTGTGTGTGTGTGTAGGGATGAGGCAGCGTGTGGCGCTTAATACGTGCTAATGCGTCGCATGTCCGCGTTCATTAAGTCATTTTACGCGTGTGGAAGGCAAGTTAGAGGGGTTCGAAGAGAGAGAGAAAGAGAGAGCTGAGAGCGACGCGTCGACGTTTTCACGCGAGAACCATGACGGGGTTACCACCTTTGATTGACTCTAAAAGGGAATCAACCTTTTTCTGCCGGTCTTATGTTTGGTGTAGACATTTTTCTCGGGGCTTTACCACTCTGGTGTTTTCAGGTAAATGTCTAAACTTTTTACGCTGAGTTACTGTCATGTAGAACATATATTGCTAAGGTATACATTTTTTTTTTTTTTTTTTTAAATAAATTTATCGGTTTCAATTTCTATGCTACAATAAATAAAGAGGAATTTTACAGCAATTTGATCACAACTGTATTTAGAAAAAAATTAATTTTACCTGTTATATAACTATATAGTATTATAAAGATTTGTTTAATTTAATTTAATAAAGACTGCGTATGAGCTTGGCTTTATATAATCGACAATCGACGCTAAAACACTGTTATCTTTGCCACTTTTATTTTTAACAAAAAATGTACGTGCTAAACTATTACTGCGACTTCTTCAAATGTCGTTATTTCAAGTTTTGTTTGGTTAAGCGAAAGCTTTCAATGTGCCTTAAACTTAAAAGAATAAAATGTGGTCAAACAGGTCTTAACAAAACCATTTTCCTATACAGGAATATTTTCTAAGCCTAGAAATATTGTATTATAAATAAAACGAAAGAAAATAGCTAATACCGTTATCATACATGATTCATTAATTATTCTGCTTATATTATTTCAGTAAACTTATTTTAGCAACAGTGAAATTTCACTAACAAAAATAAAAATAACACTTTTAAGAAGTTCGATCGCTTTTACTCCCGTAGTATTTCCCAATCGCATAATTTATAGATAAACAAACTCCCGATTAATCAGATAAACAAAGATTACAATGCATCCCGAGGCTGCACACGCACTGTTTGCCAACCTTTAAGTGAAATTATCAATCGATAAATCAATTACGGGAAAGTAGTTTCCACGGAGTGCGCTCGAGGCTTTTATCTATCCCCAAAGCCACTTAATCTACGATCAAACAAGAGCCTCCAAATTTTTTTTTCCTTTTCCTCCGCAAAGCACACAAATTTAACCGAAAAACCTCGTTTCACTCGTTTATATATATATATTTGCCACTTTCGCTTGTTTTTTGTTTTCACCGATAAAAAGGAGATCATTATTTCCGTTTCGACTTTATCCTCCGAACGGCGCGCGGGAAAAAAAGAAGAAAAGAATACACGACGACGAGCCGACTGGTAATACAATGGAAATTACACACAAAGTAAATAATGAGGGTGGAACGTAGTCGACCGCTCAAACATCCGATTTCCGTTCTCTTCTCTCTCTCTCTCTTACTCTCTTACTCTTTCATACAGTGTATATACGGTCCCGATCGATTATTTCACTAGAAAACCGTGATGTGTATGTATGCGTACAAATGTAAAACGACAGAAATACATATTCGTGCGCAATTCACGTCATGTGCGTAGAAAAATTTGCTTTTCCATTATCTCGCGCGTAATACCTACAAATCGGTAATTCCATTCGATTTTTCCTTACTAATTGTAAAAGATCTTAATTCTAATAGGTGATCCGTTATTCGTCCAAAAGACAAAAAAGAAAAACCATTTTGTATAAAAATAGCACGTTTCGAGTTGCGATCACACCTATACGGAGTGAACGAGGTGACGGAAAATCTAAAATTAAAAGCCATTCGACCTCGAATCCTCTAAGCCAATGACTGTTTTCCTTTTTTTTTTTTTCATCCTCGCGTTCACACACTTCTTTCAACGTGCAAACACTCAAGTTTCCCATAACCGCTCCTTCGTCATCAGCGAATCTCCCGTATACACACACATACACGCGCTCGTAGCTCGCACATTCGATTAGCCAAAGTGTCGAAATCGAGCTGCCGATCGGCTAAGTGGCAAGCAAACGAAGCACCAGCAGCAGCGTTAGTCTCGGTCGTATATATGTATAACCCGGTGCAGAGATGACGTAGCGGCGGCCCCGCGTATTTGCATTACGAGCTGTAAATATAAAAGTGTGCATGCGCGTATATATAGTGGGGGAAAAAAAAAGGACGTGGCGAAGCTAAAAGCGGTGCTGCTGCAGTGCAGGGCATTTTTCTATGGCGCACAAATGGCTCGTATATAACGATTGCGCCCGAGCGTCCTTCTTATACATGTGTATACCCGCGGTGCAGCACATAGACCGCGGCGGCGGCCATCTTGCGCGATATTCGAGGCATAAACTATGCGTCTGTATAATGGCTGCTGGCAAAAGGAACAAAAGCCGCTTCGTAAATTTGTTCTCTCTCTCTCTCTCTCTCTCTCTCTCTCTCTCTCTATGTGGCTTTAACGATCGAAGCTGACTCTGTCTGTGCCGCTGCTGCGTTAGAGCTGCCCCCAAGTCTCTATGTATGTCTGTGTGTGTGCAGTAATTTATTGTAAACAATCGGTCGTTTTTTTTTTGTTGGCCTCGCGTTGACGCGTTGCGCGCCAAATGGAAGTAGGCAATTGCGGATGTCTTTCTGTATGCGGCTCCCTTTTTTTTCTTTTTGCGCGAGATGAGGTTGGACTAGTTTGATGCTTCGTTCCGTGTGATTAGAAATGTTAAGAATAGCATGGACCGATTTGTCATTTTATATCGTTGGTTTTGTTGCCAACTTTATAGGCCATCATTTTGTACAGGTTTGATCGTTTTATAACGAAAATAAGTTAGTAGCTAATAAATGTGCCGTGTTAACAAGTATTTTTTTCCCCAAGTTCATTCACCATAATGTTATCTCGTATAATGTCAAATGATTTCTGACAGTTACTATGTATTTGCTGTCCGATATTTTTCACTCGAATATTTTGTAGATCAGGCTATACTGTACGTTTTACTAGACCCGCGTCTAAGAAATCAATTATAGAAATGTTGATTTACACCGAACCACCATATCGATATAAAGTTTTGAACCTGTCAGAAATTTCAACAAGTATTGCGGAAATTATGTTTCTATCATCAGCTACTTCTTTGTGTAAAATTTATTCTTGTAATTTTGTTTAATCACCCGCCATGAGATTTCTATTCAATAATACCTTCAATCACACATTACTCGAAAACCTGCGAACAAATAAAAAGCTGACGAAACTCTCAGCATTAACTTCGATTTGATATAAAGCCTCGCGCAACATATATCCCGCTTAAAATTCCTTGTTAACTATTTTATAGGCTGTGTACGCGATGATTTTGCCAGCATGGGGCTCTAACACCGTGCGCGCGCGCAGCATATAATACTTTTAAGCCCGCGATTCTTTTCATACGCATATCCCTCTAATTTATTGCTTTATCGAGAATGTAAATCCTATACGCGCCTTCGTCTAACTCGTATAATTTAACGCGCGTTAGAAACTTAAGCGGCTTTTATATTCCTTTGCTCATTCTCTCGAATGTTACAGCGTGTTAAGTGAAACCTAAAAATCTTTCTGATTATGTCGGATCGGTATATTGCGGGAGATGGATTATAGGAAATTAGTTGAAATGCGCGCGCCTTAGTTGAAATCTCGGTGCACATTTCAATGCGCTACGCTCGGTGTTTGTGTTTTTTCCATCTAATCATCCACACGAATCAATAGTTTGTATGTATACACGCAGCGCATCCCAGATAACCCACCGCGTCGGATTAATACCAAAAGCCAACGCACACACAAAACACCAGAAGCTTATATACGCGTATTATAACAAGATCGATCCACCGATAAAAAAGAATATATAATATCGAAAACGAGTAGCGCAGACTTATTAATACCGTATAGACCTTTTAACAAAAAAAAAAAAAAAAAAAAGTCCAAAGTCACATGTACATCGTATACCTGCATGGAATGCGCGCGCGCGAGAGATCCTTCGATTGATCGGTCCGCGACGCGATAACAATCGCTCTCGCTCGCTCCGCATTATCCCGCGTCCAACGTTCATCCAACGTTTCCTCCATATTTATCAGGACGTAATGCGGCTTTGGGTCAAAGGGTGTGGCCTCTCACGCACACACTAGCGTAGAAAGATTGATTCGGCGCGCTTCTTACGCTGTGTGGTGTATATATAAGAGCGACTGGCAGGCGGGAGACTCTGTATAGACCGGTGCTTCTGCGGCGGCGCGCTACGCTTCGTTAGCTACCCGTGTATATACACTCGCGGCAAAATGGCCGAGCTTCCCGCTCCTTCTCCTTCTCGACTCCGTCTCTCTCTCTCTATATATATCCCTCATTGTTACGCGGGCTGTCCCGTGGCCTGTCGACCAATCGCCTCTTCTGGCCTCGCATTATAATACACACAAGCCGAACGAAATCAGAACGGTGGGGGTGGGGTGGGAGAACATCGCAAGCTCTTTTGCCTCGCTCCGAATCTTGTATACTCTCTGCTGCATGCGCACATTTTTATATATCTATGTGCTCTTCTTCGCTGTTTAGCTGTGTGTGTGTGTGGCTGTTTTTTTTTCGCTCCGTCGCACACGATGTCCTGCTTAAAAAAAGTATTCAGAGCTGATCGCTATTGGGCAGCAAGTAGTTAGCGGCCGTTGGGTCAGACCTGGCGAGAAGCGAGAGTTGAAGGTCCCATTGTGCGCGTCCGTGTATATATATGCGTTACTTCTTTTTTTTTTCTCTCTGGCCATTGTTGTTGCGGGACAAAAATTGATTTTTCTTGTTCTGTTTGACGTGGATCGTTAGAGGAGAGATTTCCTTTTCTGTTTCTTTTGTTTTTTTTTTATGACTGAGAAGGTGATGGTTTTCTTGAAAAACTATATGGGCAAAGCTATTTTGAAGCATGTTACGGTTTGAAAACATTAGATTTGGAAAAAAAGAAATTTAGTTACAAAATGTAGGCATATACATTGAAAGTTAATCTTGCAAAGGTCAAACCAATTTAATCTTAGAAAAAGGAAACACCGTTACAGAAATCTTTGATATCCGCATATTAAAACCTGATATTCCTGCATCGATCCAAATCGATCAATCACATTAATTAGGCCTTTTTCACCCACACCTGAAATTGAATAATATATATGTGACATATATGACAAATATGGAAAGATAATTAAAAAAACACTTGTAACTGTATACGACAACTAAATCGTCTGTATAGGCACCGATAGGAAATATGATTAATAAAGGTGGCTGGTGAAGTTGGGTGTCGAAACATTGCTCAACCAAACTAAATTCAAGTTGATTCGTCTTCACTTTATACGTTAACGGTGCACCAATAAAAAGGATGATCGATTTCATACAGTAACGCTTGCTTACATAAATTCTGTTATAATACATTACAATAAATACAATAATTATTTTACTTAATTATAAAATTATACATCTGTTATTGAGAAAATTGTTTATCCATTTTATCCGTATTTATTCATATTTTCCAAGTGGCAATTTTTACAACAAAACTACCTACATTGATTATATAAAATTTGGATTTCCGAACACGCGCAAAAATTGATAATCTTATGGAAGCATTAAATTATGTAGGTATAATGCAACAGATTTACAGCACTTAACCAAAAAAACCGGCAGTAGTGAGTATCCACACACGCCAAGTCTGTTATTCGGGTACCTCAAAAAAAAAAAAAAAAACCCTCGCATTCAAAGTTCACCAAAGGCAAAGTCCTCCACGTACCGAAAAACAATCAATTCCCTCCCTCGAACGAAAAAAAAAGCCAAGAACCGCTCGCACGACCAAAGAGTCATTATCCGCAAAAAAGATTGAGATCTCGCGTTATTTTCGCCAATATATATACATAATACACGCACACAGGCGCGCATATACAGTAAAACTCCTTCGTTCGACGCAGCAAAAAAGAAGTCAAAAATAAAGGAAGCCGCGAGCGAAGCAGCGCACATATCGCACGCGTCCTCCATATATACACACTATGTATAGCGCGAAAAGGAAGAAAGAAGCGAGAGAGTGAAGAAGGTACCTTATACACATCGAGCACTGCGTGGGTGTCCCGGTGTGTATAGATTCACAAAAGAGAAAGACCGAGAGAGAGAGAGAGAACGCGTTATTAACCCGCCTTGACCCCGCGTCTATGATTACCTGCGTGCGCGCGCGAGAGAGAGAGAAAGAGCAATAATGGCCGGATGCTGGCCCCACCGGAGAACTCGCGCGTTCACACTGACCCGCGATTCCCTTAAAAGCCCTCCCCATCCTATTATAATATACCCCCGCGCGCGAGAACGCGTATAATAAAATAAGAGCAGTGCGTGTGTATTCTCGGACTTCTCCCTCGGGGCTTCTAGGCCGGCGCAACGTTTCTATTAATCTGCACCGAATTATCTCTCTTGCGAGAGGGACGACAATGTAGAAGAGAGAGAGAGAGAGGCGCGATGGTACATATACCGGAATATAACCCTTTAGCGCATGATAATTGAATAGAATCTGCGCCAAGGTAATTATAACGCTTATCCGTGAGATTCAAGGTGCGCATTAACCGAAAAAAAGTGCTTCGCTTTCGAGCTGTGAGGTCCCGAGGGACTTTCTCAGGGAGGGGGATACTCTTGCAGCGCGCGTTTCGTGTGTCCTCAGCTAGTGTGCCTCTTTTTCGTCTTGTGCAGTATTACCGGATTGCGGACTTAATTGTTATCATTAAATTAGATTACATCGGATTGTTCGATATTTATACTGTATATATATATATTACGTTGTATGTTTGTCACGATATTATAATTGTAAATAATATAATCGGTGTTATGCAAGAAAATATTGATTTATATATCATCAATGATGACGTAATATAAAGATTTTCTTTTTGTAAACATACTTGAACATTTAAACGCGTCAAATTTTGAAGTATACCGCCATAAAATAGGCGAACCAGCACAAGATATACACGCAAGAACACTATTTACACTGCGGCATCCATCAAGAATCTAGCACACCAACATAGACGGCCCTAACGTTCATCCAGACTTATAACCTTTTAAGAATCGATCGCCTATAAGCGTCTGCATATTAATTCCCATTACATACGCTTTCTCGCTTCCACCCCATTCTCTCTCACTCTCAATTTCCCCAACAAAGATTCTTCTTCCTCCATACCAACATATATACACACACACACACACACACACACACGTGTCGAATGGGAGAAAAAGGGTCAAAAGAGCGGATCGTCGCTTCTAATGATAATGAAGTGTGCCGCGGGGTCTATATCCAACAATGACACGTATATATACCGCACGATTCTTCCAACGTCATAATTCATTTTTCTCCGGAGCTCGACGCGACGCACATACACACACAGGGGGTTGAAGCCTCTATACGCAAGAGAGAGAGTAGGTGGAGCTGAAATCGTCTGGAACTTATATGTATAAGGGGCTGTATATATATAGAGCTCGCGCGCGCGAAAGGGGCGTCGCGATGGTATTTCGTGTTCGCGCGCATACGTATATAGGATATAGGATGATTATGGCTGGATGGGGCGGCGCTGCTCGTGTACAAATCACGCAGGCAATGACGCGGCCCTTATAGTAACCCCGACGTCCTCTACGCCTGTATATATGTATATGTTATATCTGGAGTCTTCGCGGCCCGTTTATGAATCCATGGCGAGCTTCGCATTGTGAATGTGAAAATGCGTACGATTCTTTCTCTGTTTCTCTTTTTTGTCTTTCCTTTTGCTTTTGTTGTGGATGGGGTATATAATGGGGATGTACACCTGGGACAGCTTTGAGGAGGAGCTTTTTCTGCGGCTGCGTTGCCGATCGCGATTATTACGGCGATTCTTTTAGGTCATGGTTTAGAATGTATGTTAAGTGTTATTCCAATTGCAAATTCAACGTTTTTTTAATGACTATGGAATAACTCGAGTTAGCGATATTGAACGAATATTGCGACATCGATCAAATAACTATTATGTATACTAGCTAACTATTGAAGTTCAATAAAGGAGTCAGTCGCCAAAAGAAACTTCTGCAGGAGTGCAGATTTAATTTCGCATCCACTTCGTGTCTTCCTTGCCATATATATACGCGATAAAGCTCTCTCCCTTCAACTTCAACTTCGCTTTTACTGCAGATTTTGTTACAAACGCAGTATATATGCAATGGCGCGCGTACACACATCCTCCCGTGACAGACATCAATGCCAACGAAACGTGCAACATCAGTCCCTGCGCTTCGGATTATGCTCGTTGCATATTAATCACGGCCAGCGCCGATATAATGCAAGTCAGTCACTCTCCCTCTCGGCCCCTTTCTTTCCTTCGCTCGATACGACGATCATCTTGTATGTGCAGCACCTCTCTCTCTCTCTCTCTCTCTCTGAAATCTGCTCTCCTACAAAATGAGCTTATGTCGGGTACGATACTTTATATATTCGATAATCTCAATTTGGATCGCGATGTTCCGATTTCGAAATATATATCTATAGCGCTGTGAGCGATGAGCTATTCAAAAGCTGTCGAATTAGAATATTTTACAGCGGTGAATTCTTTTCGGATATATATATATATATAGTGAAAATTAAAAAACTAGAACGGACAGCAGTATTCCACTTTCGAAATGACCTAGCGCACATCCGGTTTTGTAAATGTGGGTTTTCCGTGTCGACCTGCACATCCATGTGATAGTTGACAAATTGGACGACGATAAAATCGATATCATATGTACACTTGAATATGTTTTTCTAAATTTATTGCTGGATGTTAGTCCGTGAAATAGGTATACCGATTACGAAAAGCAAAATGATTTTTCTCAAACAGATTAGAGGTGTAGAAAAGGCAGTTACATTACAGTTATTATATATTTTACCTGAGTCGGTAATGCGAAACATATTGAATACTAATTAGATACAAATTAGTCTTTAAACTGACTAAATTCTAAATAAGCTACTAAATTATGGGTATATATCCATGCAGACATTTGATTCTAGTGGCTGTATTTCTTGAACCAATATTATCCTTAAAAGTCACAATTTTATTTATATCAAAAACCTTGTTACATATCAATTAGCAATTCGCTAAACTGGAATTCAAAAAATAAAATCCATCTTCCTGCAATCACAGAAACTGCAAAAATATATTAAAAAAGAACTTCGCCGTATAAAACATGCCATATCTTTCCCAATAAAACACATATAAAACATGTAAATCTCACCACGTTTTTCTTCCTTTCGATCGATTGGGCAGTCGTCGGACCTGGACACGTTGCTCTGCCGTCAGGACCTCGAGCGGCTACAGAGGCTGGACGAGGATGACAAGGACGGCCAGATGGAGGAGTTCTTCGAGGTTGGCCCACCCCAGAGCTGCAGGCCCCAGGCGAGTTTCGTGGCGGCGCGCAGCAGCGGCGGCGGTGGATCCACGGGTGGCGCGAGCCATCACCAGCCACCGCCGAGCTCCGACGACGACGTCTTTCTTAGGCCGCCCCTCTGGGAGGACATCACCTCCAGCATACAGAAGCTCGATCCCGAGAATGCCGATATGCTCGGACAGTCGCAGACCTCTTCCCATGTGAGTTACACGTATATATACTTTGATATAGGATTTTTTGTCGGGGTGCTCTCGAAAAAATGTATTTGGAAATGTTAGTATAGCCATTTAGTAATGTTTTTTTATTAATTTAAAATTGACGCGTGTAACAATAACCTTGACTGGAAGCGAATCGTATATGAAATAACTTTTTTATGAATTTATATAAACTGAACTAATATTTGTTGTGATATTTGTTAGAAAGTTTATTATAATTGTTAATCAGCCTTAATGTGTAAGGCCTTGATTACTATATAGTAATGCGATTAATCGATAATTACACTGAGATAACTCCTTTATGGCATTGATATAATGATTAATAACAGCGCGCATTATCGCTGATAACTAGTTTCATTAAAGTAACTGTACAGACTCGGTAATTAAAGATCGGCACTGCTTTAAGTCCGCGAGAGTCCATCAATATAACAGCAATGCCCTTTTTCTTCTTATCCACCAGAGCTGCGCAGTGGCGTAAAAATCTAGCTTTTATCACTACAACTGTTTTATCGACAAAACACAAATTATTAGTCTAGAATACATGCGCGGGTAAAAAACGGTCCACTCGGCTCGGTATAATCACCTTTAATTATATAGCCTTCGCCGCGAGCAAAAATAACACTAACAGCCACGCAGCTTTAAAACAAATTGGAATGAACCTTTGGCTTGGCTATGAGGAAATGATACGTTCGTGTACGCAAATAACGAGCTATAGGAAATAAATGCGAGATCGTCCCAAAGGTGTCGGTAATCGGATACCGCTTATATTCCAAAAAATGCGAAAAGTAAGCTTATATACTCTTGGCATTTGGCAGCTGCACGTGAAGCTGGAGAACGTGACGGATGATAGTCCGCCGGTGACGACGACTACGCAGCAGCAGCTGTCCTCGCCCCAGCCGGTCTTGTCGCCCCAGGAGGTGAAGACCGAGCCCCAGTCCTTGCCGACCCTTCACCTACTCGAGGCACCGACCTCCTCGTCTAGTTACACGCCCAGCGGCAGGTCCTTGCATCACAGGACGACCGCTTTCAAGGTCTTTCCCTGTACAAACAACAACAATCCGAGCGCCAGCAACAACAACAGCAGTACACAGTAAAGACCCGCATTTTTATTTTATATACTTGGCTTACTTTTTACACCGCTACACACTCAAGTGTCTTTGTATTATCGTCATTGTAAAAAGTCTCAAACTCCAATAGTCACATATTTTATTAGCATGAAACAAATTTCTCTTTTTTAGTAAGGATGTAAGTATGTTATCAAGTTAACAGATCGAGCTGAAACCTTGAGGAGTTCTCTATTGTTCCTATTTTGGGCCATATTTATCCAAAAGTTTCGAAATGTCGGGTCTCGCAAGAAAAGCGAGGAATCGATTTCATATTTTTTTTTGTATTGAACACTTTATTCTAAAATCAATTCCTTCAGAAAAACCTACTAAATATAACAAAAATCATCGATTTTTCTTTTCACAACTTGAACAGAATTGTTTTTCCATAAAAGTCTTTAATGTAAAACTTGTATAATACAACAAAAAAAAAACATTTCTCTATTAAACAGTTTTTTCTACGAACGATTTTTTGAATTTTAACTTGAAAAATAAGAATTTGCCACAAATGTATTAAATGTGAAACGTGCAAAATAAAACAAAAGAAAGCTTTTATCTACTGAACACTTTTTGCTAGGAACGATACTTTTTAAGGTAGCCGTGAAAAAACTGTCAAAAACGCTTAAATAACCTAACATAACCTGATATAATTTACGAACGAATAGCGCGATGACCGGCGGTTGTGCCTCACATAACTTTGCATATTAGCTAATTTGACATTGGATTTAGCATAAGTACGGTATTTTTAGTGCAATTTAAAATTGACTTTTTTATCTGTTGATCCACAAGTACTAATATTTTCACATCATTAAAAATTCAAGAGGTTATTCATTTTGATCTGAGAACAAAATAGAACAAATAACCTTAAAAAATGATCAATCCACCGTTGGTTTACCAATAGAAAAAGCAAAAATAAAGAAAATTACTGATAACCACATCATTAATTTCGTTATGAAATCGCATTAAAATTCTCTGTATCACTAGCAACAACAACAACGGCAGCGTTAACAACGTAGAGCAGCAGCAACAGCAGCAGCAACAAGGCGGAGCGAACGCTACGTCAGCGCTGTACGGCTCGATGACGCGGCTGATGTACGTGTCGCCATTGACGCCGCCGATCTCGGATCCGGGCTCGCCACTCGGTGGACCGCCGCGCAGGACGCCACCGCCGCCTTATCCCCAGCCGCCCCAGGCGATGCTGACCAACAATCCCGGGCCTGGACACAGGATCCAGGGGCCGAATTCCGGGATGCCCACCAAGTTCAATAGACGGAACAATCCCGAGCTCGAGAAGCGACGGGTTCACCACTGTGATTTCATTGGTGCGTCTCTCTCTTTCTCTCTTTTGATGATGTTTAGTTTCCGTAATAGCCCTCGTAAAAAATTAATGGGGTTTGTCGCCATATAATGGCGAAATTCACCATATATGGCCACATTATGCTGAAAAATATCACCATAATTTCAATTGATTGAATAGAATGTTTTGGAATTGAGGATTTGCTTATAAGAAAATAGTTTAACTTAATAAGAACCTCATTATTTACAATATTATAAGTAAATAATGATAAACAACCGGGAGTAATAATATAAATGTATAAAAATCATTAAAATACATATTTTACTTGACAAAAGTAAGGTTAGTTTATTTGTCTGTCTCTGACTCTGTCGCTCTCATTATGAAATAATTTAAAAATAATAAATAAATTATAAATAATAAACCACATTCATGAAATTAAAATTTTGGTAAGATATTCACTTTATTTATACTTATGGTATAACCTATGATATAAATATTTCTTACGAATTAGAAAAACAAATTTTTATACTAAATATAAAGTTTTCATAGAATTTAAATAAAAAAAAAATATTTTTATGTCCAACGCTTTACATTTGTTAATACATCGCTTAAACTTGTTGTCAGATCCTTATCTTCTATTTTTATAACATTTAAGGTTATAATATAAAACATAATATGGCCATATTATGGTGAACTTACTGGCAGAAAATGGTTGAAACCGTGGCCAAAATATGTCTGCCCGGCCATATCTTCTGGTTAATTTTTTACCAGGGAGGTGAACTAATTAACAAATGGAAACGTATAATTTAATCTTGTTCTAGAATTTTGCGACAAACTTTTTGTGTTATTCAACATAACATCTATTCAGATTAAACGATTAAAATGATTGAATAACGATTTTAATATTCGACACCCGTTTAAATAACCGCTCGAGCAGTTTATTCAATTTTGCATAAACAATTCGCGAGCTTACAGCGCTAACATTGTAAGTCCATTAGAGAAGCGAGTATAGAGCGAGGAAGAAAAAAAAAACTCGACAGTAGTCCGCGAGAGCAATCGATAACACTTATAAATTGAATTAAACAGTTGGCTCTTTTTTCCGACTCATTTGTACAGATTTGAATGAGGCGTTGAATTGCCGAGTTGAAGTGCACCGATCAAACTTGTTTTTCTCCCCCCTACAACCTCCTTAAGCGAGAACTTTCTCATATATAGACACTTGCTGCGCGCGCCAACGAGTAGCGCGAGATTTACTATATTCACTTGCTGCTCTCGCGCTATGTTTTGTGAAAAAAAATATATATATATATATTTATTAAGAAAATTCGCGCGAATCGTTAATTGAATCGTAAAGTTTTCCCGATCACGAAGTATAATATCGGGGTTGTGCTCGAA
Source organism: Megastigmus stigmatizans (assembly GCA_900490015.1). Taxonomy (NCBI): domain Eukaryota; kingdom Metazoa; phylum Arthropoda; class Insecta; order Hymenoptera; family Megastigmidae; genus Megastigmus; species Megastigmus stigmatizans. The sequence continues at coordinate 12,835 of UELV01030550.1, read as the reverse complement.
AGCGTCTCCGTGACAAAATTTTATGGTATCTCAATAGCAAAATTAGAGGCTCTCTTTTCTGCCAGTGCGCATCGTTCGGAGATTCTAAATATATACCTGCACGAGTCCACAACGGCAAGAAAATAATTTGCTCGCGAGACTCGAGCTTATTAATACAAAAACCATCCGTAGCATCGAGGCTATCGTTAAGAATTAACAAAAAAAAAAAAAAAAAAAAGAACTACTTCGCGGTGTTGCATCTCAGCCGTGGTATATAGGGAGAAAGAAAAAGAAGAGCAGCCTCGTAAAGATCGGGAAAACCGGGCTCCTTTTTAACTAGTTATACTTCAGCCACGTGAGTTGGACGCCGCATCATATATATAACGGCGTTATCCTTTTCTCTTTCAGGATGCACCAAGGTCTACACGAAGAGTTCGCACCTCAAGGCTCATCAGCGAATACACACCGGTAAGCGCTGCATATATATTCCACCCTCTTCTATTTAAATATATATTTACGTATATCGATATATAACTTGGCGAAAAAAAAAAAAAATATGAGCGGTCGAGTTTGTTACGATGGGGTAAAGGATGCCTATTATTTGGCGATTTTATGCGGATGATTTTTTAGAGGAAATTCGGATCGTTAATGATTTTGATTAATCGTAAAGGGGGTTAACAATTCGAGCAGTATTATAGAGTTTAATATACAGCGTGGAAAGTTTACCCACTTTATTCAAATCTTAATTAATTCCCCTATCCCTAATCTCGAAAAAAAAACTACAACTTTATCACTTGTTCGAGTGTACTTAAAATCATTACACATCTTCCAATAGAAACAAAAACAGCGAGTCGGGTAGGGAATTACGGTACGGCACCGATGTTGCGCGCTCTTACCCCGTTAATTTCAAGACGCGCGCGCATCGCAAGCAAAAAAAAAATCCATCGATGTCCGCGCGCAGTAAAAAAAAATATACGTGCAGCATCGCGGACGGAAAGGAAGATAACGGTGCGGTGGCGTCAAAGCGCGCGCGAGTCGAGCGAATGATAATGAGGTATGTAGTTCGCATGGTATATATATACACTTACACTGCGCGAGCTCAGAGCTGAGAGTCTCGCGCAGTTTTGCACGCCTGCTTGTGTGTGTGTGTGTGTATCTGTCGAGGATTAGCGCGTGTCTCCCATGGGCGTGGCTGCTACTTCTGCGGCCTGATGCTTCTTCTTCTATCTCTCTCTCCTTTTACGATACTAACTCGCGAGAGTTTATTGCTTATATACGTATAGCGATGAGAAATGTTTCGGTGGAAACTGTTTAATTGGCGTTGGTTTGTAATTAGGTGGGGTTTTTGCATGTCCGACAGGTGCAGGCATTTGAACTTGCGATTCCATATAAGCTGCAAGAGAGTTGACCGGCGCATAATAGGAAAATGTTATGTACAGGTTCCATTATAATTCATGTTCAGATGATGTTTAAATTTCTCGTGCATAGCGTGTCGAGTTGGCGCAAATACTGAAAAGAATAACGTTTAACATTGAAAAATGAAAAGTATGCAAATTACCTCCTTGCCAAATAAAGCGCGCGCGTATGATAATGCGGGAATTTCGAAAAAGCAATTAGCAGGGATCTCAAGTGCTAGTAGTCTATCATACCGAGCATTAAAATGTGACATTTTTAGTTACTGCGCTCATACCTTCTTTTCCCCTCTTCTATAACTCTGAATGCAATAAATCACTATCGATAGATCGTTACTGTCCAGTACTTCATCCGTTGATTGAGGATTTAGAAAAAAGTTAACGTCACGTTAAGTGGAAACGGCGCGTTCGCTAGTTGAACTTGTCAAACTTGAGAAGAGGATAAGAAAAGTGGGAGGAGAAAACCTTTTGTTTTTATAACTATACCGTGAATGTATAAACATAGGTTTAATTGCATTGTAAAAATGGACCGCACACAATGCTTATATAGCTCCATTTAAACGAGTTATAAAAGAAAAATTCAATGTCCGAAAGAAAAGGTCGGCGCAGTTTTATATACATTTCCGCCGATGCAGAATCGAGATTCTTTATACGTTCGTTCACGAGAAAATGTACGAGATCGCTTAGCCACTTGGCGACGAAAAAAAAAAATGCTTTTAAGCACCTCGACGCTCTATAGCTTTTGTCTCGTAACTTCTCTTATATACTCGTTCCATTAAACCACGCATCGATTGTGCGCACATGGCTTAATAACTTTATTCCATTCAAAGTGAACGAGCAAACAAAAAAAAAATAACGCGCACTTACAAATACTCTTAACGATCTTTGGGACGGCTGATGAAACCCGCGTAAATTTCGAAAATGGATTTTTACGACGATCAGCGCCGCGATATATCGTTACAAAAATACACTCGGTCTTACACGCGTGCGTTTTCGCAAATGGTTAACGACGACTTCTTTTCTCTATCGGTCCGTTGTTGTTGCTTTTGTGATGGGTCGCGCAAGCCAAGCTCTCCGCGCGTTGGAAATAAAATAGCTCTATGCGCCGTAATTATGGGTGTTCGACTGATTTTCCGTATATATATATATATCCGCGGTGGGATTTTATCGCTCTTACGGTACTTTTCCTCGCGCTCGCGCCAGAGAGAGAGAGAGAGAGAGACGACGAGCTTTTACGATTGCAAAAATAACAGCTCATTTTCGGACAATCCGCTTCTCTACCCTTTGCCGTTGCCGTTGTTGTTTTTTTCTTTTCTCTCTCTCTCTCTCTCTATCTTCGCGGATATTATTATTCTATAATTGTTTCGTCGAGGCTGTATATTGCTTCATTCGAGGCTAAAGTCGTAAACGGTCAGCGATGGTTTATAAATCGAAACGACGAAATTCTATTATAACGGATCGTAAGCGTGTCCGAGGAGACAGCAAAATATGTTTGCGCGTCTACCACGCGTATATCATAATAATATCGAGAAGGACCGGATCCGAGGTATCGGTTATACGAATCGACGAAAAAACCGAGCTGCAGAAGCGGAATTAATTACGAAAAATTTTCTCTCGCGCTCGCGTACGAGATGCGGACGCGCAACTTTCCTCGCGCGCATGTTTGTTTACTCTCGAGCGTCGCATCTTATTTATATACTTTCATTCATCGGCTGCGTATACCTATACGGAAATGTGTAATTAGTACAATTAAAAAGTGGTATTACGGTGGAGGATTCTTTTGTGCGCGAACGACTTTGGTACCGCGGTCCGTTGATGTTTGTGTGTATATATACACATATATATGATTGGCCGCTGTAAGGATCATTGGCGAATATGAAAATTATGATGCGCTCGCGGTTACGGTGCAATTTGTGCGTTTATCATCGTATAACCTTTTGCAGAATCAAGCATGGTCGCAATAGCCTAGTGTCATAATTAGGGTGCAATGCATTAACGTGTAATACGTTTGGAACTGTTTATATACGATTTAGTCAATTGTTACCTTTTGTATTTTAGATTCTGTATATAATGTGTCTTACAATTTCGCTCTCGTTCAAAAAGGAAAACGGACGAAAATGAATCGTAGGTCCGGTGGGTCTTTAAGGACCGTATGCAAAGTGCAATAACACGCATATATCCGTTGGCGAAGGAAACAAACTCGGCAAGCTCATATACACCGGCGACATCCATATAGAGTTCCTGCCTCAGCGGCATCTACACCAATTTCCAATGGAGATTTCCCGCTCGCGGACACGCATACACACACACACACACACACACACACACACACACACACGTACGCGTACACAGGTATACATCCCGTTGGCCACGCGTGAAAAGAGAAGAAGCAGCAGCAACAGCAGCAGCAACGAGCGTATATATATATATATAAAAAACCAGAGGCCGGCGGCTGCGGCGGCCCAAGTTGGAAGCGCGAGCTCGCGAGTCTCCGCGCTATAGAGCGAGAGAGATAGAGAGAGAAGGTGGAATGCTGCTCGCCTCGCGCCCGCGCATTCAACATTCGCGCGCTCGTGTACTGGTGAATGCTCTTTCTCTTTGCAGCCAGTGTATATACAAGTGTGTCTGTGTGTGTGTGCGAGAAGCGTTCATTCAAGAGGAGGAGGAGGACGACGACGACGACGACCGCCACGTGCCCGAGGCTCTCAACCCGTTATATACTCGCCGTACTCGCGTCCGAGAGATTTTCAGACCCATGTACATTCGTGCAAGAGAGATAGAGAGTGAGAGAGAGGAGAGATGACAAACTTTCCAACCGACCGGCCTCGAATATACCTGTGTAAATGCGCGCCTAGACGTGTGTGTGTGTAGTGTCTGGGACGTTACGCTGATATGCAGATTAGCTGTTTTGGGGGATACGCGCGAGCGAGCGAGTGAACGATCAGGCGCAACCAAGAAAGAGAGAGAGAGAGAGAGAGAGAGGCTCTCTATAGCGGGGATATGAATGGCGCGAGAGAGGATGAATGGAGCGGATGTAAGATTGATTTTCGGTGTATACGAGAGAGAGAGAGAGAGAGAGGGAGAGAGGCGCCTTGAATGGGATGTATTCGTACGTGGCTTTAAATGTATATACAAGCCGTGTGTGTATCCGAGAGACTGCGTGTTTTTCGTAAAGTTGAATGGACCGAGATGAGCTCGTCGTATACATCGATGGGTCTATATATATATCCACTCGCTTAGTATTAGGAGCTCTTGCATATTGCCTATTTTCCTAGACACGATAAAAAGCTTTCGCCGAATATTCACGTCCATCTGTCGGTCAATCCTACGGATCGCTTATATATACATGTGTATCGGACATAGAGACCTACTCTCTCTCTCTCTCTCTCTCTCTTTTCTTTGGCATCGCGTTCACGCAAGCTCTCACCTGCTCTTAATTAAATCTGTCCGTTAATGCCGACACGTTTGCCGCGAAGACGGTGTGCCTGCGACGAGAGAGAGAGAGAGAGAGAAAAAGAAACGGCGTGTTTTTGATTAACCGCGTGCTAACCGCGGGGATAAGCGAGAGCGCGCGGCTGGCAATTAGAAAGAAAAAATAATCTGCGGAATTTTAGAGAAAGAGAGCGGACCGATTGATCCGATAAAGCAGTAACGTATATATGATGGCCTTAATGCGCTGTAGCTGTTTTTTTCTCTTATTGAGACGCATCGATGAAGAATTGTAATTGTAGAGAGATTCGATTCCTTGTATAGCGCGATGATGGAAAAAAACAAAGTTTTGCAGTTTTTATACGAGAATTCGGGTTTTTTTTTATCTTTCTTTGAATATACACTGTACTCCTTTACACCGACTTCGATAAGAAAATTATTATCTTTCAATCGTTATCGTTTCATAATAATGTGCGAAACGTTCGTGGACGATTAATAAATTACTGGTTAAAAAACGATCCTACCGTAACCAATTAAACAAAAGTTGATTTATTCGTTACGTATAGAAATCGCTATCATTCAGACATGAAAAGATTCATTTTTTTTCATTCCATATTCATTTAAATTTTCTGACTATTATAATTGTTGCGTAAATAAATATTGAGAACGCACTGATATATATATATATATTACAAATAATCCAATCCTCGATAAATAAGATTAAAATAACACCAGTAACAAAATATTATTTGTACGATCCGTGTCATCGTTATAAAGCCGACCTGCACCGCAACTACCAATGATTTCTCATCAGCGAAAACCTCTCAATCGCCAGCCGCAATATAAAGAAAGACGCCCATAAGCACCAATATCACATCCATTCCTCGAGCAACCAAACAGCTATACAACGACAACAAAAACACACCGTGCACGCACACTATATACAGTCGCGCGAAAATCGTATATATAGAGGCTCGCATTCCTTTCTAATGTATAGTAGGTAGAGTAGAGCTGCAGGTGAGTCCGTAAGTCCGACTAGTCTGTGCGCGGTTACAGTTAAAGGTCAGCTCTCATCCATATACCCATACACACTTGCGTTCATCCTCCGTAATATCCTCATCTCAACTATTAAACTGTACGAGCTGGAGGACACGGCTACTCCCGCGCGAGTTAATCGCAAGTGTGGGTAGAGCTTTGTTCTTGGGTTTTCAATGACTTCCTTCGCAGTCGATGCGCCGACGGCTCCCTAAGTATCTACACACAACGCCGATAGTTTCGTAATCCACGTGTGTGTGTGTACTTTTCACGATGAACTCACGACTTTTTGCCAATCCGCTAATCGCTCGTTTATGCATACAACCGCCGACGTCGCTTGTCTTTGTACTTTGTGCGACTCCTCATCCCGTTCTTTGTTTTTCTTTTTCTTTTTCCCTTTCGTATACACAGTTTAGTTGGCGCAGTGATATGCCGCTGGTGAGTGGAAAGGAGAGCTGAGGTTGAAAGTGCAATTGGATTCTTGCAGGTTTAAGCGAGCGAATCGAGTGTATTGTATATAGCGCGAGATCCTGACGCGAGATACGAGCATCTTTATTCTGATGAAAGTCGTGGTGTATTGGCGTTTTACCAGTATATTTATACCAATAAAGGGTCTTTTGTTTGTTTAGCTTGAAAGTGGATCGGTGCTTCTTTATCTTATACAGTAAAAGGATATCGCGGTGTTTTTACGTTCGAATTAAGCGATAAGAAACAAAGTATTTTACAAAGTCTGTGCTGTAAATAAATAATCAGATATTCATTTATAATCGATAGGAAACTATTTGACCACGCACGTATCCGATCGGTATCTTTCCACCATAAATCAATTCCCTCGCAAAAAGCGATTAAAAAAAAATAATATGCGAAAGAATTATAACATTTACAAGCTATTCCAATCGCTATACACACACATTCGTTCACACGCAGTCTGGAAATATCCGCGATTACGTTGATCGGCTCGCGTGATTCATACATAAAAGTGCGTATATGTATGTATATATCGGCAGGCGCGTGCTCGTAATTTATTGTACGCGCGTTTCTTATCCACCGGCAGAGGGGGGAAAAAGAAAGTTTATCAATCAAGCAAAACTTGATCTAAGCGCGAGATAATATTTCTCGTCGATAGAGAAACATTTGTTCGCCTTTGGCAGAAAAACGCTACCGACTATATATACGCGTGTATTTGCATATTATACGATCCAGCTTCCTTTATTAATGTTTTCCCCATCTCTGTGTGTATAACTATGTAGTGTACGTTTTCGAATCCTGTATTTTATGCGCATACCGTACTTTTGATACCCGCAGAATGTATATATCGAGGAATTCGAGGGGATTGTTTGGTATATACGTGATAATAAAAGCGGCGAGTTTATTGGCTCATCGAGTGGCGATCGACGAATTCCCCGCGTGCATTTGTTTACAAACCGAAATGGGATAGTTAAGTTTGGTGCATTTTGAGAAAACAATAAAAAAAAAAAAAGACTGGTATATACGCGAGTATTTAGACTCTATGCGAATCGTTGAATGCCGGTTTAAATCGTTAAAATGCAAATCGAATCTATTCCTTCAACAATATAATCGTCCACAATAAAAACCTCGAATCAAGATTTGCTACTTCTGTGCACTTTCATTTATACTTAAAACCAATACCTCGAAACCCACTCTAAAATACAAACAATATCGTCCATCCTCGAAAGCACATAGCAAAACTCTTTTCTACCAGCAAAAGAAAAAAAAAGCCTATAAAGAACTATGGAGAATGAATCTTTGCTGCACCGGTGCACAGGATGATACACGCGGGTCTCCACTCACTCGGGAGATCGCAATTACAGATGACACGATAGATGCACCCGCTGCTCTGCTCTGCGCACATCGTCTATTATACCCACCCAACACATACACAGAGTGAGAGACAATCTCTTGCTCCGCTATCCTCGGTCGTCGTCGAATCCCGGCTGCGACTGGTGACCTTTCAAATCTACCTATGTACGTGCAGTGCACTCGGCGGCACGAGCTTATTCGCTCCCGCGACCGCAGCAGCTCAGAAGACAGAGAGAGAGAGAGAGAGAAGGTTATAGGCGATTGGAAAGGATCACGATTCCGCTTTTTATTAACTCAGCGCGCTCCTACTCTCGGCTACACACACACACACACATATATATAGGGTTATTGGTGGTGCTGCAGGAGGTTGCCTAATCCTGGCGCGCGAGAAAGAAAGGACTTGGCGGCGGCTCCTCTCTCGCGCGCGATGTGTGCATAACATTCCGGCTGCTGGCTCTTTGAACTCGCCTACTCTTCGAAGCATCTGCAGCCGCAGCCGCCACCGCAGAGACTGCCTGCACGTCGTGACCGCCTATCTACATATATACAAACGTGTATAACGTCAGCTCACCGGCCGTGTGCCCTCTATTATCCTATATGTATGTGTGCTTCGCTTCGGGTTCGCGGAGCTCTCGTTTTTCGCGTTGCGCAATATATATATATATATGTGTGTGTGTGTGTATAGCTCCGCGATCGCTTAATTGCGCATTCTCCCTTTCTTTCGCGGTGCGGATAGGTTGGGATATATTATCTGCGGGGCGAGGAGAGGGAAAGGTTATGATGGTTTTTTTGGGGGGGTTTTTCTATAGCGCGGGGGGGTCTAATTGAGAAAGCCGGGAGCTGCTGCCATATAGCTTGTTTCGATTCGACGAGGACAAAGGGATTTATGCTGTACTTGTTTTCTTTGCATATATATAGATGTTTGTGGGATTTGCTTTTTGGGATGTATGGCCTTTGGCTCGTGGCGCGACAATGCGGCTTTCTTTGTGCCGCGGTATATATATGCGATTAGCGATTAACGGAGGTTTTCTTTCGACTGAGTTATATATATATATAGCGATTGAAGCGAAAATTATACAATCGTTTGATGAATCTTATATATATCTACTTGTGAACATTATATTTACGAAGATAGAAACCTTTTTGTCCTGCTATAAAATTGGCATTTAGCTGTTACACTTGACGTGATGAGAACTAGATCTCGAAAGATATGTATAACGAAAAATAGAATGTGAAATATACGGAATAACCTTGCTGGTAAAAGAAAATTAATCAAATTAGATAGAGATTATAGACTCGAAGCCTCTGGAGTTTTCGAAAGAACTCTAATGCACTGTGCGCGCGAGCTGCCAAGCAGATATACGTGGTGTGAAGCAATGCGCGTTGCAGCGAGCAAATTGAATGTTGTGTACGTATGTACAATTAGAAGGCTGCAGTTATGGGGGAGGGGTGTTTTAGGTGTCCAAAACTAACGGGATGTAGAGCGCGTTTATAAAACTACTCGGACCGCAATACTCGAGACTACTAAATCTCGAACCGAAAAAATCATCTCTTAATAAATCTAATGATCTCGTTGTTTTTTTTTCTTTGTCAACAGGTGAGAAGCCGTACCAGTGCCAGTGGCCGGAATGCGAGTGGCGG
>UELV01030545.1:3443-15716 GCA_900490015.1 Megastigmus stigmatizans | reverse complement strand
GACGAAAAAGGTAGGGGGGGGAGAGGGGGGAGGGAGGAGGTAGCGGGAGGAAATAAATGTACATTAGGCGCTACGCTGTAATTCGATGATAAAAGTCTTAATTAGCCTTTCCTTCATCAAATCTTGTCTTCGTCGCTCTGTAATGGGCGCTAATTAATTAATTCTCCCTCTTTGTCGAGTCAGTCTTGCACCTGACGTAATACGAGCTAAGGCAAGCAAGCGAAAGGATAGCAGGAGAAGGGGGAAGGGAGAAAGAGAGAGGGGGAGAGGAGAGGGGAAGTGAAGTGGGAGAGCGCGGAGGTAAAACGCGCTGTGTGCAATACGCGAATTCCTAGTTTCGTATTTCATTCCTTTTATTGCGACTCCGCGGCAAAGGGCCCTGGCGATCTATCTCTATCTTTAGTTACATTGAAGTGCATATGAATACAGATAGTTTGGTCCATATTCGAAATCTGAAATCTGGGCTTGCGCGAGACGCGTGGCTCCGGTACTGGCGGCTGCTCTTCATTACGGTAATGAGGTTGAAGTTTGCGTCCATCATCGAAAACCCAGTTTATGCCGTCCGTGCGCGCGCCGCTCCGAATTCCCCTTGAATAGCGTTGCAGATTGATTACGTTAATTATGGGCGCACATAGTTTCGTGCGTCATCCCCCCAGCATTTTTCCCTTTATGATGAAAACAATGGGGAAAAGCCTTTAAAGTTTTTGCCGGTGGACTAAACAAAAGAGAGGAGGAGAGGCGCGAGTCCATAGCTAATATGCTAAAATGTATGTATATCCTTGTGATCATTCGGTACGCGGTATAGGAGCTGAAATTATTTTGCGTGCTCTACTTTCGCTGAGGATATCGAGGGTTTGATTCGAAATAGGTCGTTAAGCTATAATAATTATAGCGATGGAAATTCGATACTTTGTATCGAGGGGTTTAATTCACTGGATTATTGAGGAAATGTGTGCTACGAAAGGTCTGGTAATGATCATTAACCGTAATAACGTTACTTATAAAAGTAGTTTAAAAAAAACGGCTTATTATTAATATGAAAGTTATTTAATATTGACCATTAAAATCAAGTATATTTAGTAATTAAACTAAGCTAAACTGCAAATGCAATAATCTCATTTCAATTACCCATTAAATATCCAGCATTCAATTTTTAAGTTTAAACCATGACTTTCTTCAAGTCTCGATACCTAACTTGCAATAAATCTTCTAACAATGAAGACTTGAACAAAATCTCCGATATATATTCCAATGCCCTATCATATCTCCAAAGAAAACACAATCTCCTACTTTTCCTATATATCCCAACCATCGCCTTTTACCCTTTCACGTCCCACACGCGATTTACCGAGTGTCCCAAAGCATCCTCGCGCCACTAACTAAAGCAGCACTCGCCATTTCCACGCAGTCAATGGTCGATTCTCGCGAGATCCAAGTACCAGATTCCATCAAGAAGCTGTGGAGGAATGAGGGGGGCGGAGAGGAGAAAAAAAATGAAAGAGCCTCGACCTTATACTGCTCGAAGTCCATCGTAAAAGGCCGCCTCGTCCTCCAAAGGATCGAGCCAACAAAGGCGAACGCATCGTCTAACCCTCGGAGTCGTATATATATACATATTCGTATAACGGTACACACGCACTTTAATGATTAAAAGAGAGCCAGCAGCTGCTGCGGACTTTCCTACGCACATACACATACAGAGCAACCTCTAAGGTGAGCTTGCCACACTTAGAGCGCGTGCATGTATAAGAGTATATAGCAGGCCGAGAGCTAATCCTCCTTCTCGTCTACAAAGGGCCATCGAATATCGATTGCTTATATTCTCATCGAGGGCCTGCGCGCAGTCTTCCGAGTATGTCCTATCCGTGTATATATGCTCGCCAGCTCTCTGACGCATCTCTGTGTGTATGTGTGTGTGTGTCTAGGCGCCTATCTCCGGGGGCGCACTCTCGCAGCTCCCATAATGCCACCATTCGGCCCCTTGTGAGATAAGAGCCTCCGCATGCAGCCCTGCAGCGTACTATAGGCGAGAGAGAGAGGGGGGGGGAGGGGAGAGAGAAGGGTTTACCCAAGGCAGACGGATAAGAGGGCTGAAGCGCGCCTGCGTGTGTGTGTGTGCGAGAGTACAGCTATAGGTTCGTTCATAACAGGTGTCTAAACCCTTAAGAGGCCGCGAGCACCGGGTCGACCGCTTCTGCACCTGTGCCAAGGCTCGAGCCTTTTACTTCGAGGCCGGCTCTTCTATATATACGTGTAGGTGGACGGGTATAAGCGCCCTTTGCCGCACTGCAGCGAACGCCTGTTATGCCCGATCATTGCGTCGAGGCACTTGCGATTTAGATCGCTACCCGGGACTTTCTCTCTCTCTCTCTCTCTCTCTCTCTCTCTCTCTCTCTCTCTCTCTCTCTCTCTACGAGCATCGAGATCGTTGGATTTTATATGCGCGCGGGGTGGAAGAGAGAATTGTGGCGCGCGCGCGGCTTTCTTTATCGACTCGCTATAGGAGTGCAGAGGAATGATATTATACGACGATATTGTTTTGTTTGTAGCGCGCTTTTATTTTTCCGTTATTGCTACTACATTACAACTACAAGTGTATAACATCCATTTGAAGGAAGTGTCAGTCGAATGCTCGGGGAAATACGAGATCCAATGATAAGATATCCGAGCTATAGATATATAGATGCAGGAGAATAAGGAAGGAGGGGCAAAGCCATGCTGAAACGATGCAATTACCGCGATTCAGAGAGCTCTAACTGTGAGCATCAGCGAGAGCTGAAACGTTCACCTGCGCTTGGGGCTCGGTGTACAATTAAGCGGCATACATTAATGCACCATGCAGGCAGCCTGGTCGTGGAAATCTCGAATCTCCGTAGAGCTACGAGCTGCCGCCGACGGCCGTGCGATATTCCTCTCCTCTTTCGTGTCTAACGTAATTAAGCGGAGATTAATTAAAGCCGTTTTACATTTCGTCGGACTTTCTCTCCCTCGCTCTCTCGTCTCTGTCGGACTGATTTCAGAATCGGATCGGAGTGCACTTCGTATATACTTTACTTTCCTACGGTGCAAACAATTTGCGCGCGCGATATTAAACGGCGAGTGTTCGCAGATGTGACTGCACGCGTGCCTGGCGCCAATATATATATATATATATATTTACTCGAATTGCTCAGGCCCACTCCTCGGATACGAAAATTTTATGGCTATGTGGTGAGGCGAGAGCGTGCGGCCGAGCCGCTATAGTTCGTTAATAAGGCGAGGAGCGTACGGAATCTCATTCGAATTAGCCGAGTCGTTCCGCTCGTTTAATCATAATATTTGCAAGTTATCATTGCCATTATAAATAAAGTTCGCGCAGCGTCCGGATGTACGAGTTTTAATTTAATTGTAAATTTTGGCATTATGGTTAGCGAACTTTTCCCAACGTTCAAGAATGAAAAAGTAGAGGTAGATCGAGAGAGAGAGAGAGAGAGAGAGAGAGAGAGCGAGAGCGTTTCTGAGTATGCAAATACGCTAGAGAAATTTCCAAAGTCATCGTGGAAAGTACGGTTGAGGCCCGAGCTGTGCTCCAATAATAAGATGATCCCGTAGTATCGAACAACTTAACCCACCCGAAGAACAAAGCTGCCCGCGCGTACTCGAGCAGCTAGCTTTCCTTTTTCTCATCAGTACAGCAGCGTCGAGGGAAGGAAAATTTCGCAGCGCAGCTGATTTGCTATTTACATCGGCCAACTCTCTCGCAAAAACTGTTCTCTCTCTCTCTCTCTCTCTCTCTCTCTCTCTCTCTCTCTCTCTCTCTCTCTCTCTCTCTTACCCTTTATTCCTTTTATTCGTAGCTGCTGCTGCTGCAGCTGCCACCGCTCGATCGCTCGACTTTTATATTTTCTCCCCTTTTCTCGGACAGGAAACGAGAGCTGCTGCCTGAGGCGACGGCAGCAGCAGCAGCAGCGAGCGAGCGAGCGAAGAAAGCGACAACTTCTTAATTAAAAGCATTGTGCGTAGGTGAGCCCGAGCGTGCTTGTGCCTTTATCGTCTCGCGGAGGGTAAGTCGGAGGTAAAAAGGGGTCGGTGCGGAAAGACGCTGGGTAAGGGAGGAGATCACGGCTCTATATATACTATATATACACTTGGGCTCTCTCTCTCTCTCTCTCTCTCGTCTTCTCGACCGGTATGTAAATTCGCGATAATAGCGAAGGGGGCGGCGACGCTAGGTGGAGGCTCTTCTCTCTTCCCCAACCCGAGCCTAACTAAGCTTTTATGAGTTAATAACTTGGGTTATCGAGAAATTCGTCTTGAACACCCACGGCTTCTCTTGTATACCCTCCCGACCACCGGTCTTTCTCCCTTCCCCCTCCCCTTCTTATTAAGCATTCAATTTCGAGAGAGCTTTAACGGTCTTTCTTTTAGACGAGCTTCGATTTTTTTCGTGTTTGACCTGAGAGACGAGCGCGATCCTTATAGACAAGTTTGGAAAATTTAGTTTTGTTTTGTCGTCACATTTCTATATGTTTATATTACACTGCGTTTTGATACCTTCATTCGACGAAGCCGATACTACATTTTATTTAATGCTTAATAAAATCAGGACATTAAAAACGCTTTGAAAGAAAAGTTGAAGGTTCTTCCCGCGCGCGCGCGCACATCGACAAAGTTTGCTCGAAGTAACATATGTACGCGTCCATAGATAGAATATATCTTGACTTTTCGTGATATTTCATCTTTGCGAGACCGCTGTATATAAGCGTCGAGCGGAGGCTTTTCCTTACTTCTTTGGTATATACGACTGTAAAGATGGGTTCCCTTTTTCTCTCTTTGAATTTTTCATAAGTCCAGTCGCGCGTCGAAGGTGAATCTCTTTCAAAGGCCATTCAGGGAAAACTTAGTTTTGCGCGGCCGTGGCCGCCGCTCGCTCGCCGTATGGTGTATTTAATGGCGAAGAGAAGTCGATCCGGTGGCTGCGGCTGAATGAAAATTTTCTTATCGGGCCCTGGACGAGACGCTGCGCATAGAGAGGAGAAAATAGAGGGAGAGAGAGAGAGAGAGTTTTTAATCGATACTTGCACGAGTTTTCACGACAGTTTTACGACGCCTACGCCAGTACTTGTAAAAGCCAAGTTCGAGTAATTCACCGAACTTGCGCTTGTAAAATCCACGTTAATTACTCGCTGAGGCGAGATTAGGTAGAATGTTAAAATGCAGGTGTGCACGAGTAAATATGTGAAGCGTTTTGTGCCTGCGACATTCAGCGCTATATCTTCTATATTTTATCTCAATTATTATTTATTTCACGTTAGGATTGACAAGTTCCTCTTTTAGAATCACAGTTGCATCCACTTATTAATAAAAAAAAAAGAATACAACAATCAAAGCACTCTCCATCATCGCAACTGGCACGAAAGCTTACTTATAGATCGTATAGATCGTGGAAAAGCGATAAAACTGTCCTCGAATGAGCGGTAACCAAAGACTGAAGAGCGAAAAATCGCTATACCATCGGCCCTCTTACTCTGCCAAAACACAATGTAGCGAGAAAAAGGAGTGTATGTGTATATATATCACACATAGGACACAGCGTGATACGGCGCATTTTCGAGAAATATCGCGAGGAACGCGGAAGAAGGGTGGAGAGGGAAGGCGGCAGGGGTTACGGTCGAGCTATGGTCATACGTCTTGGAGCGCTGGGACTTAGGACTTGCTTGCTCGCGCGTGAGCTCGCCCGGGCGAAATTCCATTATCGGCTCTCGCAGCCGATAAATATTATAAATTGGAGGGCTCTTTCGATCTCTCTCTCTCTCTCTCTCTCTCTCTCTCTCTCTCTCTCTCTCTCTCTCTCTCTCTCTTTGGTGATGCTGCTTCTGCTGCAGCACAGGGGTCGTCGTTCTCGCTACGGGAAGTGCCGACGACCGGCATTTTCGTCCTGCTTTATGTATACAACTACTTCGTTTTTTCACCTCCCGTGGTGGCTTAAGAGACTTTTTATAAAAATATGAATTGATAAATTTATAATAATAGCTATACATCAATGTTGATGATATATATCTTCTGAAATCTTTTCAAGTTATTTGTAGATCAATATTAAAAGAAGAATATTTGGGGCCTCTTGGAGTACCCATCGTTTCTTGATTCCAAGCGTTTAAGCCATTTCAATAGTTTTGTGGGATTCCAAATTAGTGCCGTTTTATTTTACAAAAACCCAACTCGACACTGGAATATGGATAATGCGGAAGAGTAACTAAAAGAAAAAGTTTCATTTCCGTTCAAAAAAGATATATATCTTATAATTATATACATTTTTCAGCTGTCGTATAGAAGGCAAATTATCTTTAGCATCATTAAATCACAATTAAGCCCAAAACGTCTATTTAGTCATGTCCAAAATGTTTATCATCAAATAATCTAATCGCTCTTGCTTTCCAATAGCACTCGTTTAATATTTCAATATGTCGTGTGTTTTTACTACTCTCTTTTTCTCAACCCGTAATTTTATCTCTCAAAACTCCAAATTCCCCATGCACACGCAAACCGACTCGCATTTATTCAGCATAGTGCTTTAGCGAGAAAAAACAAAATATACAATATTTATGCGTAACAGCGCCGATAGATACAAATCAAAGCTATATAAAATAACAAAATAAAAAAGGACAGAAGGAAACGCAGAAGAAAGAGAGAGCAAAAAAGTAAATAAATAAATGAATAAATAAATGAATAAAAATGAAACGAATCAAAAAAAGGAAGGCAGCAGCGTAATTGCATACACGTCATCGAGAGAACGCGCGTACCGAGAGAGTGAGAGCGAGAGAGAGGGAGAGGGAGAGAGAGAGAGAGAGAGAGAGCAAAGTTTGAATTAACGACAGCAGCTGCCTGTATACGCGTGTATATCTATACACACGGCGTGCGCGCCGCACCAGTTTTCCAAAGAGGTGACGGGCGGCAAAATGAAAGCCGACGAGCTCTCGCAGCAGCGGCAACGACGGCGGCGGCGACGGCGGCGGTAGCGAGGCGCGTGCATGGCGCCAAACAAGAGAACAATTTTGATCGACGTTCTCATCAGCCGGAAAATTCGGGCGCGACGAACTGGAAATTCAGAAACGGATATACACACACACATATACGTATGTGTGTGTGTGCGAGCATGTAGCGCATACGAAGAGACGTGACTATATAGCGCGCTTATGTGCCGCCTGCTTTGCTGTGTGTATAATAATCGGCGATGGGAAACGGGAGATAAAGTGCGAGGAGGGAGGAAGAGGGTGTTTGAAAGGTACTGGCCCCTATACGCGCGCGGGGATTGCATATATGCAGGAGGGTGTGTATGAGAGGGAAAGAGAGAGAGACACGTGGACACGCAGGGGCCTTCGGTCATTACGCCGGAAAAGAGCGGACAATGCCGCGCGTCTGGGAATCCCAATATCGCCCAAGCGACGGGCGCTCGTTAAAAGCGATTATGGCATAAATAGCGAGAACTGGAAATGACGTTTCGTTCTCTCTATCTCTCTCTCTCACTTTCTCTCTGTCGCTGTCGCTGCGTCTCTGCCGCGTCTCTCTCTCTCTCTCTCTCTCTCTCTCTCTCTCTCTCTCTCTCTCTCCCGGTCGAATTTCCTCGACAGTGCGCGAGCCACGCGTCGGGGGTTTTCGGTCAAAAAGCTTTGTGATTTTCCCTGACACGCCGCACCGCGGGCCACCGCTACGCGCTCACGTCCAAGCTGCCGAGGTTTCGTACCCTGTCGTATATATGTAATGCGCGTGTGTGTGTAATTGCCGACTTTGCCAAATTACCGGACGATTCGCGCGAGGGAGCTCGACACATGGACTCTCGAGTGTACGCCAGGCGGCCTTTATTGGGGAGCTTGATTGAACGGACTGACTGGACAGCACATAAATTACTGTGATTCCAAGTGAGCCGATTAATCTCCATCTATCTAAAAAAAGTAGTGTGATTCGTGTGTATATCAAGATGTAAAAAGTTGGGATATCAGAATGAAAGCTCGGCTGCAGGGAGGACTCGACGTCTCGACTCGGGAATCGCGCAATCTTATGTCAGTTTTTACTTTGCAAAAAGTGCAATCGCCTTTTCTTGCTTCTACGCTTGCGCCACCTGCATTTGCATCCCGACGGCGCAGGATGTAGCGTCGCCCGATGCATGTAATATATAGCCGCGAGAAGGGTCATAATCAGACGGCGAAAAAGCAGCGGGCAGCTCTGTAGGCCATCGACGCTCGGCCCGTCCATATATTTTGTTACCGAAGAGCATTAGCCGCGAGACATTGCGGACCGTCGCGGTTATTGCACGCTCTCTCTCTCTCTCCTTTACTCTCATCTCATCTGGTTTTGTCCGGCGTTCTTGCGCAACGATCCTCCCTTCTAGCAGCTCGTTGATTAACTCGAGAGTCTACTCTCTCTCTCTCTCTCTCTCTCTCTCTCTCTCTCTCGTTGATTCGGACACACGCCATTCTGTCTCCCGAATATTAAATTCTTGGTGGGACGATGAACCAATTGTGTCGCTCGAGGCTGTACGTGTGCAGGCGCGAGCTGGATAATTGTTGGCTTGGGCGCAGATTGTCCGACGCGGCTGATTTGTTTTGATATTGCCGTGGGATGGCCGATAGATATGCGATACGAGGTGGGATTCTTGAGAGCTGCTCGGCTGGACCAATGAAATTGTGGAGTTGCGGTAATGAAATAGTGTAGATTGACAATTGAAAAATTGTGGTAATAAAATCAGAGAATTGACTTACTCAAGTTGACGTAGACTTGGAGATGGCATAATGGTACGTTGGCCTGTGGGAAGTACTTAATAATTTATGCGATTTTCAAAATGCGCTTATTAGCAATAAAATATAAATATTTTAACGAGTGATTCCACCTATAGCTAAATATTTGAGATTCAGGAAATTATGAATATTAATCGAGTTCTGTTACATATGTGCAGAGGATTATAATTTCACATGAATAATTGAAACAGATTAAGTCTTGTTTAGTATAATTACGACTATATTGTACATGCATTCGTGAAAGTGGAATTATGCAACGTAATTATTTACAAAAATAATATAAATAAGTGTGTAATTTAAATCTTTATACTGGAATATGTTATACTTTCGAATATATATTGCTCACGTTCAAGTATGAATATTCTTCTTTATTAAAAATTGGAAGTACATCTAGATTTATATAAGGTACAAGTATTATAACTATAATAAAGGATTATATGGTCGCAGGTTAATATTTTCATATCCCAAACTAAAATATGAGATGTATTCTTAATTTGAAAATATTTTAAAGGTGCGCGTAGTTGTTAAATATTGATTATCGCAGCGTAAGCATATACGATATTATGTAAATATAGATCTAATATGTATCGTAATAAAATCAAATTTATGTAGGTAGAGAAATCTCGCGACTTTAAATATCGCCATATTTTATATTCAATCTGATAAATGATTAATGATGATTAATAATTATGATTATATGTCACATTTAAAAAAGATGATTTTTATTAAATATTTATTAAATATGCTAAATAAATCTTCATGTTAATTTCACTGATTTTATGCCTGTATCCGTAATATCAAATTCATGAGAAGACAATAAACGGAACGCATTACGCGGGGCTGCCGGGATATAATTGTTCGCCGAACCGAGTTTATTTTGCATGATTAATTTAAAATGTTGCTAATAATATTAAATATTTCGAAAGAATAAAAACATAAATTAGTACGCGGGTATTCATTACGAGAAAAACATTGAAAATTTTAATTTCATGAGAGCATGAGAAATTCTGTATAAAAATGTGAAGAAAAAAAAGTTGTCGATTATGGATATATAAATATATACTTTGTCAAAGTACTCGAGTCCGAATCCTCGCAACAACGTAAACACTTGTGCCCCATGAAGACCGCGGGAAATTCGAATAAAAAAAAATTTCACGAAACATTTGATAAATTGATAATGGAGAAAGCTTGAATTTTATACGAGCCAAATTAAATACAGAAGCGGTGTTTTTGCGATCATTAAGTTTGCAAAATGTATGGAGGGGGGCCAAAACTCGTCGCTCGTAAAAAGAATAATAATAGCGAGAGCAGCAGCAGCAGCAACAGCAGCAGCAGAAGAAGAAGGAGAAAGGCCAGCGAGGGTATATAATTCGTGTGCGGCCAACGGTGAAGAGTGAGCGAAACTCGCTGAGAGAGAGAGAGAGAGAGAGAGAGAGAGAGAGAGAGAGAGCGAGAGAAAGAGAAAATGAGAGGGACGGAGCTTTCGTAGCGAAGTTGTAGCCTCTCCTCCAGAAATATACATGAAAATAGAACTACGTTCCTTGGTCCGCTCGCTCGGTCGTCGTGTGCACGCGAGCAGTCTTGCAAGCACATCACGGGAGAGAGGGGCCTAGAGGGGAAGAGCCAAGCTCGTCGCCTCCCTCAAACTAGCTTATACCGCGGCGGCGAAGCAGCGGCAGCGCCGGTGGTCCTGGCAATTTTCCGGACTCGCCTGGGGATCGTAAAATTTATGTCGGCATTTTGCGAGCTTTATGCCGCCGCTGCCGCGCGCTGCCTCTTTCGCCACCGTACATACGCCGGAATATATTTCGTGTCCTGCCGCCCAGAAAGCTCCTTTACTATATACACTGCACACACACACACACACACACACACACACATATACGTATATATATGTGTGACCAGCGTGTGTGTCATCTCCTGCATACGTATATATATGTACCCACTTCTCGAGTCACGCTGCTGCTGTACTTTATTTTACTGGGGAAAGCCGCTAGAGATTAAGCTTTATACTGCGAGGCTATGCCGGTGCGTGCGCGCGATGAAAAAGAAGCGACCGCGGAGTTGATAATGGTCTATGCGTGGCGGAGCTGTTTATGGGGCATCGATAGTCCCGCGGCTTGTTTTAGATGCTAATGCTCCTGTGTGAGCGCGCGTATCGGTGCTGGTGCTTATTTATGCAGTATGTGACGATTTTGCGCTTTTCAAGGGGAACTCGATTTATGCGGACGAGTTTAAGTCCTTTATATTTTGTATGGGTAGAATAGGGTTTTTGCGCGTCGATTTAACGAGAACAATATTTTTTTTCCGACGTTTTTTTTTTCTTTAATCCTGGTGAAATGCCGAGAGAGTGCGGATTTTGCGCAAAGAGAAAGAGCTATTCAAAGCTTTGCGAACGTAGTTGGTTAAGAAAATATGCGCGAGCTTTCGAAAAAACAAGCAAAGTACTAAAAGCAGTAGGGAACTCTTTGGAGAACGAACTCTAGCGGATAAAGCTTTCGATCTCTCCATTTGCATATACTATAGCCGATTACAAAAGATTCGTAAACACTTTTCCGCGCGTAGTGTTCCAACGATAGAATTTCAAATGCGGTGGACGTTAAACGCATCGTTCAGCGAGTCACAGAATTAATTGTTAAAGGCACTTATATATATACACCCACGGAGCGTGCGCGCGCGCGTGGATTAAAGGAAATGCGATGAAGATGGAACAAAAAAGCAAAGAGAGAAAGAGGAAGAAAGAAAGCTCTCAAGCCGATTAATCAACGTGAACAGCTCCGTCCACTTCTATATAAAGTCACAGCGAGAGCAGCAGCAGTTCCAGTAGCTACTTTGCGCACACGCGTAGTCGTCTTGAAAGTACATTTATTACTCAGCATTCGCGTTGCGGTCGCTGTCGTTATGTGCTAAGCAGAGATGCCGGCCAAAGTGTAGAGGATATATAGAGAGCGAGGGTATATACACCGCCTCGCCTCGCAAACTGCGCACAACATCAAAAGCTCTAGAGTGTATATATATGTGTACGCGCCGTCGTCGCCGGGCAAGCCGCGTAGCGTCAGAAAGTAAAGCCGCTGTTTACTAGGCTCGCGAATGACCTATTTCGAAACTTCCACACACACACATCCCCGGCTTTCACCGATCTCTCGCTTTCACATCCTCCTCCTCCTCCTCGTCGTGGTCTAAACTCGATACGAATAGCTGCCCAACTATGTACGTTTCTTTCTTCGGCAGGAGAAGAGAAAGAGGAAGAAAACACGCCGGAATATATATCCCAGTTGCGAGTCGAAAACTTTCCGTATACCCGAGTCGCATGGCACATTCATCGTTGTCGTCGTATAGTCGTCGGAAGACTGAAATGCGAGGCTAAAGTCTAGTAGAGAGGCTGGTAAAATTGTGCGCGCGAATAAAAAGTTGACGGGTCGAAAGGGAGAAAAGAAAAAAAAACTCGTTGGCACTCGTACCGCCGCACAACACATATATATATATATATATATATATATAT
>UELV01030540.1:4637-42911 GCA_900490015.1 Megastigmus stigmatizans | reverse complement strand
AGAGAGAGAGAGAGAGAGAGAGCTATGCACACATATAAACAAACTGTGCGAGCGAGATAGCGCGAGCGGTTGGATGAACGAAAGAGAGAGAGAGAGAGAGAGAGCGAGAAAGTAAAGTGGAAGACTGTGGCCCCGAATGGTTCGGATGAATGTTAGTGCATTTTACATGGTTTGTTCGTTTTCGACTTTGTCTCTATCTCTCGCTCTCCCTCAGGTGGCCTGCGACTTTTCCCATCCGACAATCCTTTCGTTTCGTTAAAAGTTAACGGGGCCAGGGAACGGCAAAAGTTATAATAAATTGGGATAAGGAGTATCGATGGCAGTGGAAATAAATGGCGTTTGGTCAGACATTTTTATAGTCCTAGCTCGCGCGCGTTTCTCGCTTACAGAAAACGTCAATCGTGATCTCGATAGCTTGTTTCCCGGTACTTCAATTATGCCCACGCGATCACGGAATGAAAGTGTCGTAAAAATTAATCAACCGGGAGAGAAACGAAAGTATCGCTACGCTAAATCAGTTTGCTAAAGGTAATTTATGATTGGAACGGAATGCCAAAAGGACAGTCAAGCAAGACCGTTGGAAAAGACGGTTCGAGAACGCCGCGGTATATACGGAAAAAGGAACTGTCGCGGAGCGAGAAAGACATGAACCAAGACCTGACAACAGATAAAGAGAGAGATAGAGAGAGAGAGAGAGAGATAGAGAGAGAGAGAGAGAGAGAGAGAGAGAGAGAGAGAGAGAGAGAGAGAGAGAGAGAGAGAGAGAGAGAGAGAGAGGCGGTAAAAACGAGAAAAAGCGCCACGTCGTCGCATAAATACCGGAGTTAGCTTCGTGTTTTATGGGGGGTGCCGGGCGTCGCTCGCCGGTATAGCGGGGAAGCGGAGGCAAAGTACACACAGAGGAAAGCCGGCGATATCGACAGCTACGCTACGCGCGCCAGGCAGATCCTTTGATCGATGTCCTTGCTGGCCCGAGTCCTTCATATCTCCGCTCATACGCCGCCGACGCCGCCGCTGTCGGACACCTCACCTTCGCTCTTTCCCTGATACAAGCCCCGACGAGCGCATCGCGCGTGTCACCTGCGAACGAGTTATACCCGCCAATTTATGGGACAGATTTTAAGCTGGTTGCTTTTGATACGACCGCTCGGACACGGACATGCGTTCGTTTTGTTCTTTTATTTTCTCTCTCTCGCTCCCTCTTTCTTTCGCTTTATTTCTTTTGCGAAGAGCCGACGATACGAGCGCGTGAATCGCGGCTTTGATGAATCGTGAGTTCTTTGGGAGATTTGTGCACTGTACGAGAGATAGAGAGAAAAGAGCTAAGATTTATCGCCATGTGCAGGTGAGAGAGCTTTTACCTCGCTTATTGTCGTTTGAGTGATTCGATTTTTGCTATGCCTCTTTTACGAGCCGCTTGAAAGATGCGAGATTAGCTTAGAAATTATGGCATTTCTGACAGACGATTGATGCGTTTTAGGGGATTTTTCTTTTTTAGTGGACGAATTTAAATATGCTTTTGGACAAAATATGAATTCGGTTTGAGTTTGCTTGGTGGATGAAGGATACGATACGTCGATTTAATACGTTAGGATTCTCGCATATTAAAGTGATGTAGAATAAAAGTATTATAATTATTAGTTAAGGGGATAGTATTATCAATATTTACCGAAATTGCAGTATCAAGTATCTTTTTACAGGGATTAAAACAGTGTAATGTCGGTAAAGTAGGACTATCGCATGTCGAAAAAAATAATGGTCACTCTAATGAGTAACAAGTGAATCTGTAATCTCAATGTTTAAATAAACAATTGGAAAAAAATTATTTTCATATTATGCTCAACACATTATTTTTACACTAAGCTAAACAAAGCAATCGAAATTCCGCATTATCCACATTTGTCACAATTAAATTATTATTTATCGCCGAGCTCACAATGTCAAATACTTATTACGAGAAATTCGGGCGGTAAAATTTCAAGGGACACGAGCGAGATATTTGCCATACTCGGTCAAAGCTCAGCAGCTCGTCGCGACTCTCGTTCGATCCCACGCAAGTCGGTTTCCCGATTGAGTTTCCGTTTTATTTGTTTTCCCTCGGCTCTGCTGTAGGAGGAGCGACTTCTGCGACTTGGCTCTATGCGCCCTATATGTGCGTCAGAAGACGAATAGCGCCACGACTGCAAGGGAGTTTCACGCGAGTTCACGCAGAAATGATTTAATAAGTCGTAAAGGTCCGTCAAAGCTGAGAAGGGTCGCCGAGACGCTCTGCCTTTTTTTTATACGAGGCCATTTTTTTTGCCTCACTTGAGGTAGAAGAAGTGTTTTTTTTCTGAAAAAGAAAGCGTTATTGATATTAGAAGAAGCAAAAAATAATGTTTTATTGCAAGATACGTTGGTGTACTTGCGAATGAATAGATGTGATATAATATTTTTTAGGTTTATTCAATTTACTTGCCTTGATAAAATTGTATTTGAGGTCTATGAAATTATGCAAATCCCAAATACAGGTGTACTTCGTCTATGAATTATCTATCACCTGGCAAAGTTTCAAGTGAATATTTTAAAGACACCCAAAAAATTCTTGTTCCGAAAAAATTCGCTCATTTCGAAACAAGAATTTTTCAAGGTGTCATTGAAATATTTACTTGATACTTTACCAGATAATAGATAATTCATAATACTTTTTTTTTTAATTAATACGAATTATTTACTTCTCGGTCAGTAAAATGTAGGGCGGAAAATTTGAAATATTAATTGACGTTAGTACCCCCGTAACTACCCTAATTTTAAGACAAATATTGGAATTCAACACTGCGTGTATATTGTAAAATATGTTTGATGCCCAGTTTTAATTGCGTAACCATATCCATTAAGTATTTTATCAGGAAAAATATTAATCGACTGATCGAATGAAACGATTTGGTGAGTCTTTTTAACTGGATTAAAATAATGCATTGTAGGTACAGTGCATTGCAGTTTTTCGTTGAATTAACATTGATTATAGAAAGATCCAAAAATTTTAACTTCCAAACATAAGTTGTCACATTATCGAAATGCTTTATCACAGCATCGTCGTGAAAGTACACAAGGACACATTTTGATCGAGTATCATATCAAATTACATTTCTTAAATTGTCTAAAATATTCTGCACACTTCTTTTCGAAAAAATATTTGAAATATTAAAATTTTTTTTTCAATTATAGTGTTTATGTGATAATACGTTTAAGTATATTGAAATATAATGAAAGATACTAACCTTATTGATTTGCGTATTTTACGAAGTATATGAAGATTAAGATTAAATTTTGATAAAAAAAAAACTCTGTTAGCACCTCACGGTAGATAATGATGTAAACATTATGTGATTCCAGTTTCACAAAATTCCATCCATAATTCATAGAGATTTTTCAAGGCAAATCTTATGAAACTGGAATGCACATAAAGAAGCTTTGAAAATCATAAATATCGCTTAAAAATATAGGTACTTTATACTCTGAATTGTGGTTCAGTATTCAGCATTTATATGACATTTATATTTTTTTACCAAAAATTTATTATATGAAACAACCGTAGAATTCTACAGGATATCTACATATTCTATCATAAATATCATATCATAAATAGCTACAGGAATAATTTTATTACTATTTTTAGTAATAAAATAGTTGTATCCCAGTCTTGCACATCTTCATTTTCTTCAAGAACAATATTTGATTGATTGTCCTTATGGACAGATAAGCGAACCATATTATGACTTCTATCACAGAATGACAGCAAAAACAACGTCGAAAAATGATACACGCTCATTTTCGGAGGTCCTAAAGAACGAAGATCCTAATGAAGGCCTCATTAAAGTCGTATATATAGAAAACCTGTTAAGTATCCCACAGTTGCCGTTGGTGATGGCGATAACAGGTTATATTGGAGCATTGACGTAATGGGAAAAATCTTTCCTGCTCTCGTAGATTCTGGCGCAGTAACATCGTTTATAACTTTTTTATTTTCATGTCGTTTGATGCATTGAAGTAGAAACAGAAAAATGCGACGAGACACTGATTTTTAATCAATTCTTAAACATTAACATTGGTTTTGAACGTTTCCTCTATACATCCCTTATTATTTAAAATACAATTTGATCGACGAAAGAATATGATAAAAAAAGAATCTACAAGATAATAAGACGTTAAGTGTACGAGTTTAAATTATATTTTCTCATATGTTGTAAGCAAACATCAAATTCTAATCCGTTGCACAAAAATTCTTATCCTACTACTTCAAGCAACAGATACGATATTTCCTTCCAAAACAACTCAGTTCCGTTTTATCAAAATAATTAAATATATCGTCTTTTCTCAAGTAAAATATATATACATACATGTAAAATACCGCGACAAAAGTTGTCGCACTCACGAGAGAACATATCAATTATAAATCGTAGGTGAAACAAAGCGTGAAAGAGCGAGAAAAAAGAAAGGCGTCCGGTATATACGTGCAACTCCAACTCCTCCGCCCCTTCAATTAATACGCAATAATGAGCTGGGCTAAAAAGTGCGAGCTCGCGAGAAAGCAGAGACGAGTGTGCATATATATATATATATATATATATATACTGCACACATGTATAGGCTCTCTCTCTCTCTCTTTTTTATAAGAGTCGAGGAGAGGAGATGGCGATAGGTTCACGCACCGGCGACGCGCGGTCATAAATCCGCGTCGATGGTCGGCGACGATTCTTTTTTACCAATTAAAAATTAAAAAAATTCTCACGCTCTCGCCCCCTCTTTTTTCTCTAACGGGAATCTACATTGTTTCGCTACCTTTTCCACGAAGCGACGCCGACTCCCTGTATACGTATGTATATCCTGCCTCTTAGTCTGTCGACGCATCCACTCTCTCTCTCTCTCCCTTTAGGTGTGCACGTCTCTTTTGGCTTTTTTTCCTTTCGGACCGGGCCGACGGACGCGCGCCTGTATATACGCTAATTCTCGCTGTCTCTCGTTATATACGTCGGGGGATATATACACATACGCTTGGCTGGACGCGTCGCGCGATAAACTTCTCCAGCTCTTTCGCCTTTTCTCTCTCTCTTTCTCTCTCCTTTTTTGTAGATCTCGTTTCTCTGCACACACCGACCAATTCCTGCTCCGCGCATGCCTTCGATTGCTTGTTAACGGGAATTTTTCATCTTTTTTCCTTTTACATGCCTGATTATCTCGTCGGCATTAAGGATCTCGCTCGCGCACTTTCTCGTTGTTTAAATATTACAGAACCGTGAAAGATCATTATTTTGCATTTCGGACTGTGCTCGTTACCGGAATCGCCAGCTGATATTATATTTTTTAAAGTCGTCGCATACTTTGACTCGACGTTTGTGGTAGCAGTTGTAGCTAACGATACAAGAGTTATGCGAGTATATTTAATTCTTTCGTCATTGTTTCATTTTCGATAGAATAATGGCTTATGTTCTGTAAGTCCTAACCAATTTTAAATATACGCATTGGCTTTGAAATTAATCAATTACTGGTGCAATTTAACTAATGTAAGTAATGTATTACGTTTACAAATATTTAAGTGATGGCAATAATCGGTTTTCCCCTACAAAAATTTAGTGAGATGCAGTTAAAAAGAATTTACATTTTGACAACAACACTTAAATTCTATCAGTTATACAATAAGATCACTCCACTTTTAGACATTTTTTGAATAACAGAATCTGAGCTAAAGCATCTTTGCAAAAGATTGTTCGTACTATTTCGAGGTGTAACTTTCTTTAAAAGTGACACAAGAAAGCTGTGAAAGAGAGAGAGAGAGGAAGACAAGAATAAGCCGTCATTTTTATAAGATATTTCGACACGCTGGAAGACAGCCCGCAGCCTATCTTATACTCGGGTTGTCTTTCTTAGGGAGGGGGCCAGTCGAAACGTCAGAATCTCAAAACACTACAAACACTCTGAAATAACGATCCGAGAACTGCCTCTCTCTCTCACTCACTCTCGCTAGCTTGGGAGCAAACAGGGGAGTTTTTAACGCTGCATGATCCCTCGGTAAACTTCGGGGCCACGAGAGGCAAACGAGTCGACGTTTTCTCTCTCTCTCTCTCTCTGTTTGTCTCTTGCATACGCCTCGCGCGTCACCTGCCATACACGCGTGTGAATGTATATACATATATGAGTGCGCGTGTGGGTGGGTGAATGGAGTGAGCACGCGGACGGAAGCTCTCGCGCTCGCTCGGCCGCGAGTATAGAGAGCCGCGAGCCCCCGTAACCCATCCGTCAATTCGACGTGTTCGGATGCAAAATATTTGCCTAATATGGGTGAAAAGTGTCAAAAGTCTCGACGCTATGGCGAACGCGCGCGCGAGAGAGAGAGAGAGAGAGAGAGTGAGTCGGCTTTTTTTAGCCTCGACGCTCTCGGCGTGTTTTACCACACCGGTCGATTTTTAGTTGATTGTTGGCTTCGCTGGAGTTTCGTCAGTTTCCTCTCGCTCGCTCTCACTTCTGCCTCCCTTTTTTTTTATTTTCAGCGCTTTATTGATGATGTTTTATTACGCGATATCGCTTTAGGAATTTCTTTTTGCAGCTCTTCGATAAGTTATTTCGGCGGGTTGACGATCTTGAAATGACGCTTGGATTAACTAGTTTCGTATAAAACTTCGTTATTTTTGTTAGCTGCACGTACAGCACAAGTTGTTGATGCTACACGTTTCATTATATAGAAAGGGAAGACATGTAAATCTCTTACACGGAAAGAAAAGCTTTGGTTGTGGTAACTTAGCTGGTTAGTATTTAGTTGTGAGAAGCAAAGATTTTGGTTAGAGCAGATAAACATATAGTTGCCAGAGAGGTCCAAAGTAAATTATTACTTTCTGACCTTTTTGTTTTGAAAACCAAAGCTCTGGAAGATATTTGTTCATATAATTTGGTTGTGATGCCCAAATACATATTATATATTAAATAAGCTCAAATAAAATCAGAAAAGTTTTTTTTAAAAAACTAAATCGTTAGCCTTCTCAAATTTACAAAGGCAAATACAAAATAAGTGTGAGCTTTTTTGTCAACTAATCAGTGAACGTTTGAACTGTCTACAATGAAAAAAGCCCATAGATTTTTTCATATAAGGATAGATAATTTGGTCTTTTATATGCAAGTCTAAAACTAGTTTTAAAAATAATTGATGTACCTGCATGAAAAAATAAAAGACTCAACTTTTTTTTGCAGCGTAGATATAATGTTTCGAGATATTTTATCTATCGACTTCCATCAAAAAATAGTTAAAGCTTCTTTTTTTCATGATTTCAACATTTACTTCTGAAAAAAATGGAATTTGTCCTATTTATTGACAGTTTTAGCTTTTTTACCCCAAACGATACATTTGCATTTGAAAGAAAGCCAAATCAACTCTAAGTTGTTACAAATTTTTCTATCAAAAAAGAAACATACATGCCCATATCTCTCAGCAACCTCTACTATATAAAGAGCCAGTTACTCCCTAAAATAACCCGCTGCAGTAATCAATCACTTCATCTGTTGAATACACAGAGGCTAACAGTAGCTCAACCTACATTCCAGCTCGTAAGTGCGCATGAAAGCTCGTATAACTTGGCAGTAGGTCCATTAGTCAGGCGCGTACACAGCACGTGTATATATATAAGTAGCGAAAACACCAGCTCGCATCGCGCACAAACTGACCCAAGACGAAATGCGGTAGGGATCCGCATATATACCCGCGCATCGCGTCATTTAAGCGTAATTTCATGAGAGAGAGAGAGAGAGAGAGAGAGAGAGAGAAACACGAGTAGGTGGGTGGGGGACGAGAGATATATATTCGAGAGGAAAGGACGGCTCTCGCGCAAGCCTAAGCGGCTCGTTCTTCCAGCGAGTTGCACATAATGCCTCATAAACGCCCCTGGCGCGTCGCTCCGACGACACGTCGACGACAATAAACTCGTAGGCTCGTTAGGGGTAACTGGAAACTCTGTGTGTAAGTCTGTGTGTGTGTAGACTTCTTGGTCGGTGCCGAGATCCTTATGCAAATCGTCGCGCGAGGAGATACGACTTTCATTCGGATAGCTGGGCTCTTCTGCGCTTCTTTTTCTGCAGGCGGCCTTGTGCGGCCCAGCCCCGCCTTGGCGTGATTTAATTAAATTTGGCGCCGGCCTCGGCTCTGCTCCTGCCTCTTCTTTTCGTTCTGTGTGTGTGTGTGTCGAGGGTTGGATGCGAATGATTCTGTGAATAGTGATGTTTAAAGGCGCGTAACTTCTTGTTTCGCGGGAATGAATGGGTTTGGGGGAAAGGTCGGGGGATGATCGCTTGACGGATAATCAAACTTTATGCCACGAGGAATGTTTGCTTTGTGCATTGTGGAAGGTTGCCGTTGCAGTAAATAAGGATTCTTCCCTAATTTTGAGTTCTAATCCATTTCGATATGTATGAGTGTACAATTTGTCATTGATATTCAAATGATGGGATTAGAATTTCTGTGTCAGACAATACATGTAGTCGGCTGTACAAATTATATTATAATAATTTTTAATAAGAACTAATATATAATGACAAGTCAACCAAATTTTTTTAAATCGAACTATATTTTTTTGCACTGGGCAGTTTTTCCATATATACTATTATTCTATATTATATACACGTCGTTTTCAAGATATTTGATGTCAAGCTTGTGACATAACATGCGAGATATAGACCGAGTGTGCGATTTAATAACACTTTTGTCAATAGTGATGATAGTTTTCTATAGATTTTTCTGAAAATAAGTTTTTGACGCAAAAAATTGCCACAATAAAAAAGGAACACTAAAATAATAGGGAGGCCGATCCAAACAGTTTTTACAATATAGAGATTACAGTCTTGAGTTCTTATACTACATCTACATGATAAATCATTTAAAAAAAATCGTATTCAACAACAAATTCTTAAATCATTAACTTTTACCTACGATTATTTGTTATGAATGCTCTTAAATTTATACAGGTACTACAAAATACAACTTATGTATTATCTTTTTTAATATTATGGCATATTCAATAATTTAACTGTTATGGAATTGCAGGAATGCCTTACAAGTGTTAAAAAAAGGCGATGTAAAATCATAAAAACATCAATATTTATAATGTTTTAAATTAATATTCTTATGAAATAATTACATGTCTTTCCCAACCGCGCACACGTTCTGTATAAAATGACTTTGTTTCCCTGCAACCGATATTTTCCAAACGCGTTGCTGCAGGAAGACCGAGATGTAACCATATCATTAACCGCTGTCAACAGGCGCCAAGTGGCTTTCACGCCGCGAGCAAACTTTCGATCCGTCGGGGCAGAATATACATTTCGCTCGAGCGCGCGAGCGTCGCGGCCAACCCGTTAAACGTCGCGGTTCACCATAAAAACCGAGGCGGACCACCAGCGCGGCGGCAACGTTGGAATAAAACCGAACTCTCTCTCTCTCTCTCTCTCTCTCTCTCTCTCTCTCTCTCTCTCTCTCTCTCTCTTGTTTCCTCTATCCCCGGTTTTGGCATATATATTTCAGAAGACCGGCGGCGGTGTCCCATTATAAGCCGTCAACGACCTGACGACTGGCCGCCGTCGCTGGCGCATACCAGCAGGAAGTCAACGGGCACGTTTAAGCTCCGCTTCATCCTCTTATATGACGACGACTCGCGTCTAGCCGAGTATGTACGAATAAGATTTCCCAGCTCGTTTTTTACTGTCTCTCTCTCTCTCCCTTTCTCTGTCTCTCTCTCTCTCTCTCTCTCTTTCTGTGGTATGAGATATCGCAGACACTATTGCAATCTTGTTATTTGGCAGTTTTGTAACTGGATTCTTTTTCACTGTACCGTTTGTTGTAAAATACTTATATTTCAAAAATTAAACGCTTGAATGGGTTATATTGAAGGTTAACACTGAAATATACTTATTTTTAAGTATCGTAGTGTATCTACAGATTTTGATTTATCTTTATGTTGAAATGAAATATTATAATGATTATTGATAGAATTTTCAATAATAATATTATAACCATAATTTAATCGCCTAATATGATTAATACGTTATTCGTATGTGGATAAAAATCGTTTTATATTTTGCACGCAATAACATTTATTCGTATGCACTGTGATACTATTGCCTATACGTATATATTAAATTATACCATTTTGCTTTCTCATGAGAGGGAACTTTTTATCGATAACAAAAAAAGTTTCCAAAAAAGCTTGAAACCATATTTAACATCATTTGAACAAAAATTGACTATTTTTGAGGAAAATCTTTTTCGTGTCTATATATGAGTGTGTGTATTATTTATTACTTAATTTATTTATTAATTATACATATATTACATGTATGTATTGGAACAAATAATTAAGTTTGAGGAAGCTTAGTGCCAATGAATTTGCAGCGGTTTTTATAACGAAAGTATGAAATTTAAAATCAAGTCACGTATTGAAACACTAGTTTTTCGTTTATCTGCTTTAGAGAGATGTATAACTTTGAATTGGAGATCATAATTGTAAATGATTCTTTTAAAATCAGATTTATGAATTTTTAAAAAATAATATTTTCAATGTTATGATTTGAAATTATATAATTGAATTTGTCATTAGTGATTAATGTAAGATACAGATATAAAAAGCGTTCACAGCAATTTGTTCCTGAAAAATGTTTACAAGTGATAAGACGTTAATAATGATAGTATTAATTTTATGCGTAAAAATTACATTATGCATTTGAAACAAGCTGCATTAAATTACTTTTTGAGTAAATAAGGCTTGATTGATAGAAAATATTGATACTGTAGTGTGCAAAATAATTAATTAATCGAGTGAACGACTTTATTACTAAAACATCTGAGCTTGCTAAAGAAATAAGTAAATAGAAGTGGCGCTACGCCGAGATGCCACAGCATTTCAAATAAAAATTGTACGGTTAATCGAAGCTTTTTAAATGATTGCCAACCACATTTGTTTCTTTATGAAATAAAAGTGTTATTAATTAAAGGGCATTTTATAAATAAAAATTCTTATTGTAAAGTTGATTTAATAAATTTTCAAGCAAAGAAATGAAAAATCAAAATCCTTAATCCTTATGGGCGATTGACACATGTAAAAGTCGCATATTGAGATTTCAATAATCTGCTTCCTGAAATAAATGATGAATTTTATTTCAAATGTTGAATTCGTAAATATTATATCATTTACTGGAAAAAGACGCAAATACCTATAGACATGAAATAATTCATATAAGACTTCAATTTCTTATAACAAAAACAGCACATCAGCCATAACTGTAGAGTGTACGTGAAGATAATAAAATTGGGTCAATGAGTGTTTTGGACTTTACATTTATCAAAGAGACCCTTTCTATGCCTGTTACATTGGGGTTTGACTGGATGTGGGATTCAAACACATGCACTATGCTGTTTCAATGTAAATAGGCTGCATCAAAGACTTGCCACTAAAGCTAGATATTTTTATGAAGCTGCTGTCAACTGATTAAACTTGTACCTGTAAAATTTTGTTTTAGCAATTTGTAAATGTTTAACAATTTATTAATTTCTAATTGTATTTTAGTTCTGGATCAATTACAATTGTGATATAATAAAATAGTGCAATAGAGACGTTATGTAATATATCGTGACTACGAAGGTGTGTTTTTCTGAAGTGTGTTATTGTTATTATATTTATAACAAATTTTATTAAATGTTTTAATCGATCGTTTTAGTAAGGCTAAAGAAGAAGGAATAATGTTTACAAATCTTCTAATGTCACCATAAACTAAGTTTTAAGTTTCAATTTTGGTTGTTCTTTGACGATCGATAAAATCTCATCACATTATTGTAATTCAACTGTCTGTTATAAAGGGTACGCGGGTGTAAGTAATTTTTAGGTATTTTGCTAGTCACTGATTTAATACGTAGATGCTGAAACTTTTATACTATATTACAATCAGTTTACTTAGGCATCATATGCTTGCTATTAAAGAAAAAAACTTTTCTTTTATTTAAATATTAATTATACTGATTATTATTGAAGAAAAGTGTAAGATTCTAAAAGTAAATTTCAGAAAATAAGTTTCTATATCGCTAAAACCCTTCTTTAGATGTACTAAAATCAAAGATTCAATTATTCGAACATACCAAAAGGCTATGCACACCTCATAATTAAATCAGCGAACCAACACCAAAATAAATAAATATCACACGACACTCATTCGTCCGATTACCATCTGCATTATTGAAAACCAAAAAATAATTCAACGCGATCCTGATTCGGCACTCAAAGATAAACGCGTGTGCGCGCGAGAGAGAGAATTTTCTCACCCACGCTACAAAGATAGAGGAAAAAAAAGAGCAGAGAAACCGAAAGTGTTATCGTAGGCGTTGGGTTTGGTGTCGGCGAAAGAGAGAAATTCGAGGAGTCGTCGGGGCATAAATAATGCGCGGCTCGCGGTTGGCGGGATTGGATCTGAATAATGGAGGGCCTGGCAAACCGAGAAACCAAACGCACGCGCGCCGCTAGCTGTTCTCTCGATGCTTTTTAATTTGTTTCACGTCCCGTGAAGCATCGCTCTCGCGGGATATGTATACCCGTATAGCCAACACATACGCCAGACCCGATCTTTTATACAGATCTAATCTCTGTATAATAAACGCGCGAGTAGCGGCAAGCGTCCGTGTGTTGGCTCTCGTCAATTATTCGCGGCACTACTTCAGCCCACTTCTTTCCGTGTATGTGTATGGGTTGGATGTGTGTGATGCTCACAGGGTATAGCTGCCTGTGAACACCTTTTTTTTCGCAGGACTCGATCGTTATGTTTTATGAAGCGGCCTGTTTGAATAATATATAAGGAGCCGGCGAATTGAGCGTTTTGATATCTGTTGGGCGGGTAAATCTTGACGTGGAAATGACGTTACGTTCGTTAAATACGGAAAATTAGTGGAAAGCGAAATTTTTATAGGGAAATAGGTATAATTGTTGTTCTTATATATTCTGATATTAGCTCCTTTTTAGGTGATTAGAAATTTCATTAGATTTTTTAATTTCTCAGATTAATGGACCAGCATTTCATTGTTTTTTATAATGATAGAAAGTAAATGAGGAATTATGTACGGGGGTGGAATCATTGATTTCGATAAAATATGTAAATTAGAATTGTTCAATCCGTTTTTTTTAATATCAATATTTCAATAAAATTTTAACGATAATGGGATGTATACGTTTTTAAAATGCAATTTTAATGTTTATTTGTAGGAAAGAGTTTTACATTGACGATAATGCTGCAGACTTCGCCCCCTCAAATTGCAACATTATCCAAGGCCATAAAAGTCACAGTGGATGGACCCAGGGAACCCCGATCAAAAACACGTGAGTCTCAATTGTATAGTTATGTTCTAATTTCTTGTTAACAGTTCATGTATATAAAGTATGCTAATGAAATGGACTAGCGGATGAGAATATTTTTTATTTTATATCTTGCTCAACTAAGAGAGATCATCTATGGTTATAAACTTGAATTATTAACTGCCTTTCATTTTTTATCTCAACGGTAGTACACGACATAAAGATCAAGGAATTATCTTCTAAAAACCATGAATCGAATAACAAAAGAAATGAAAACTGTTTAAATCGACCGAATCGCTTGCTAACGAAACAGCGCGAAAATTACATAAACATTAGACATATTTTCAGGTCATCAGGCGTTCCATCCGTTTCACTTCGGACCCCGGCCATTCCCCTTTGGCCACCCACAGGATCCGCTGGGATTTAAGCTGTCTGGTAAGTGATTGAGATTAGATCGCATGTACCTACATATAGATATCATCCTCTCTCCCTCTCACTCTCTCTCACCTACATGATACTCTCTCCAATTTGTCAGTTTTGCTCGTCTCGACACCTTCATGTCGATTCACCTAACTGAATTTCCGATACCAACCGACCACTACAAGTCAACTTGCACGATTCGCTAGAATTACCCGATTCCTGATTTTTTTATATCTTTCCTCAATGTTTCACGCGTGTGAGGTCTTTTTATTGGTATGGCCAGTAAATTTTTAGATGTACTTTGTCCTATGATAAAATTAAACTATAATTCGCACGAAAGATCTCTGATCACAATAAGGTAGAAATTATAAGATATACAAAAAGTAAGACCCTATGAGTTTTAATTTAAGTTATGGATAATAAGCATTCGTTTTGTTAGATTTATCAAAGCTCTCCTGAATCAGTTGTATTATTAATAAGAGATTAAAATACATACAATAGAAAAATTAGTTAATATGTTAAGTTGCAGCAGGCACATAGACCATTCGTTTTCGCTGCAAATCCAGTCTGCGCCCTTTCGATAAGAGACTTTGCCCACACGCGCTGCCATAGCGATGCATTCATCATTCGTTTTTATATAAAGGGGCACTGCAGCTACGAATAAAACTAGAACGAAGCCATCCCTATAAACGTCAACTAAAAACTATCTAGTGGGCGTCCAAAGAACCCTCAGCGAACTACTCCGAAAAGTATAATCGACATACGCGAAACTAAACGCGTAGTCACATAATGGGGAAATTCGATCCTCAAAGGGGTTACGAGTACGCGCGCGCGCGCAAATTCAAGTCAAAGTGGCAGCGGTTCTCTCTCTCTCTCTCCCTCTCTCTCTCTCTCTCTCTCTCTCTCTCTCTCTCTCACACACACACCTGCACACAGAAAGCGAATAGGTCGTTTATATGCGTGCAACTGTGGGTCGATCCTCTCGTGCAGGCTCGACTACTACCACTACTATATCGCTTTGCTGCTGCTGCTACTGCTGCTGCTGACTTCCTTCCTTTCTTCCTTCCTTCGCTCGCTTGACACACACCCACACACAGAAAGAGAGAGAGAGAGAGAGAGAGAGAGAGAGAGACAGGAGTCCAGGAGTGCGCGCGCGCACTTAAGGTGGCTAGGCTGTAACGTACGAGCGCGAGGGGCGTCAAAATTGAGCGACGAGCAGCAGAAGCAGCAGAAGCACAGAGGCGCCGCTGCCAAAATTGAGTTTTCCTTCGGGCGTCTAAGTGGAGAGGAGAGTCTGATTAATCCCGAAGCTCCTCGTCGCCTCTCCTCGCGAACTCTGCCTTTTCCTTTAAATATCCCCGACGACCCTCTCGTGCAGCTATATGGTTATACGAGCGAGGCCAAGTCAAAGCCGTCGACTACTACGACGACGACGACGACGATGCAGACGACGAATGGTGCGATATAACTTTTCGGGGCTTTTCATAGCGAGATTATGGCTTTTGCATAGATGGCAGTGAAGCTGGATGAGGAATTTAAACGGAATGGCAAGTTCTTGGGTAAAAGTTTTTCTCGAGCTTTTGGATCTTTGGCTAGATATCTTTTTTGTCGATTAATTTCTGAATTGAGTGAGTTTTCATGTGGACTAAGTATTGCGGTACT
Source organism: Megastigmus stigmatizans (assembly GCA_900490015.1). Lineage (NCBI taxonomy): Eukaryota > Metazoa > Arthropoda > Insecta > Hymenoptera > Megastigmidae > Megastigmus > Megastigmus stigmatizans. Next base: position 27,480 of record UELV01030540.1, on the reverse strand, counting down.
TACTAACTGAAATAATTATATGCGCGATGGCTGAGTAAAGTCGTGTGAAACCAGTATGAAAAGAAAAGAAAAAAGTATTAGTAAGTAGTAAAGGTAGTATCATGTCAGCCATGTTGTACTTTCATTTCAGTAATTGGGGTACTACATTTAATACAGTTATTTATTATTAAACATGACTTCTCGCACAAAAACGGTTAGTATTTCCAATAAATGGCAGGAAGCATAAGCGACATATGTCCCATATATCGAAGCTATTACCTAACTATACCTACTACTAATATATTAGTAATGCTTCTATAAATTTCCCTTTGGCGCCACAGCAATATATTGACATTTAACATATTACTATGGGATGTCTAAGCGAAAATTATATAAATATTGCCAATAACTCGGTAATAGCTTTGAGATATATTGCACTTGCATTGTGCAACATATTGGGAGATGCTAACAGTTTTTGAGTGGCGTACTAACTATAATATCATTTGATTATCTATTATGTATTCCATGTAGATACAATATATGTTCAAAAGTATATAAAATTATGAAACGGTGCCAGTAGCATTGTTTTTTCGCATAAAATAAATCAAAACTGCAACATTTTTTCATACCTGATGTATTTACAAGTAGTACAACTTCTAGCTTATCCGGACTTTCTTTGTCCAAAAATACTTTCCATAACATTAGCCTATAATCACTCAAAAACTATCAAAAAGTCCAATCCCAATTTGGCCACAGTGAGATCGCACGCTAGATTAGACTTGCAAATCGCTGAATGACTTTGCGCGCGCGACTTTCGAAACTATCCCCTTGGAAAACGGGGGAAAAAAACACAAAATGTCCGGGAAACATCGAAAAAAGCACTTAATGGAGCGGCGGATATCTTTCGCGTATAACTCGCACAAACGCTTTTTTTTTCGTTCATCTTCTCTCGCGCTGTTGGGAACGTCATGAAAATAAAAAAAAAAAAAATAGCATACAACAAAACAACATAGCAGCCGCGCACACTCGCGAGATGATTCTCGAGTTCCGAGGCGCAAGGGAGTAGCGGCTCTCGCTATACCCACACACACACACACACAAACATAGACACAGACACACACAACGTATAGACTGGCGAATCCGATTGAAACTCGTTCGAGGCACCAAATTTGATGGAACTAGCCCGAGGCAAACGCCCCATTCTACGGCCTGCAAAGCGGAGCAGCATCTACCATATATGTACATATATATATATAAATACGTCTATGTATGTACATATATCTATATATATTATATATATGTACATATACATAGGGAAAGGAAGTAGAGAGGCGAGAGTGAGGGAGAGAGAGAGAGAGAGAGAGAGAGTAGGAGGAGGATGGCGCGGTACTGATACTGGTGCACCAACAGTGTATTGTTTCGGCATGATAAGCGGCTTAACGGAGCTTCGTTCGAGCTATTCTCTCTGTCTCTCTTGCTCTTCCCTCCGCCGATCCCCTCGATTCTATCCCCTGCCTGGCATCCCACCCCCGCAGCTTCAGTAGAGAGAGAGAGAGAGAGAGCCCCTCTACCGTCGCCCCGTTTTGACCTCTCGCGAGCTCCGCCAGCCGCTGTTGTCGCTCCAGCCGTCGCCGCCGCCGCCGCCGCCGTTGCCTCCTTCGGCAATCGGCAGATAGGCCAGGCGCTTTCGCGCCGCGCGCGCGCTCCGTTTTATGTCGTCGATTCTTTTAACGCTCGTCTTTTTTAATCAAGGAACGAATGCCCCCGATCTTTCTCCTCTCCTTTACACTTGGCTCTTTCTACGGCGCTCTTTCTTTCTTTCTTTTTTCTTTTTTCTTTTCGAACGTCGCGGAATGTAATTTATTCTGCACCCGTTGTGTTTTGCTTTTATTCTGCGATTCTTGCGCCTCTAGCTTATTTTTTTTTTCTTTCTCCTGTTTTGGATGAGAGTTAATTTTACGCGTTTCTAGCGACGGTCGATGCTCGATTTGCTTTTTTCCTTAGATATATCTCAAGCGAGTGAGTCGAGAATCGCGTGGTTTCTTCTTGACGATCGATTTGTCTGGCTCATACCCTGTAACTGTCAAACTATATAGTTTATTATCTTAAAGTCAACGTAATAGCGATTTTTAATCAAAACCAACTATAATGCTGGAACATTCAATGTTAGTCTATCAGTCTTTTAACGAAACGATGTAAATAAAAAACTGAATAAATTGTTCATTACTTATTTTAAATCTAATACTGTTGATGGCTTACAGAAGATAAAATATTGCCACGAATCCAATGGATAAAATATCTTCTCGCAACGAAAATTTTACAAAAATAAAAAAAAAGCAGCCTCGCATACCCTCTGAACAAACGTATGTAGGAAACGAGTCGCAGAACCGAACGACATGTAAAATTCAAGAGGTGTACTGGTCAGTGTGCAGAGTTAACGCATCGAGCGCGACACCAGCGCATATCGACAAGTTGCCATAGGGGCAGAGCGCCACCACCGGCATCACCTGCGCCGCACATACACCCTTTTCCCGCGCTCAACCCTTTCTCGCGGCGCGCTCACTTGGTAGTTCGCGGCGCTGCGCACAGGTTGCGCCCTTGTCCGGTGTCTGCACATTATACTCCTAGCGTCGGTCAGTCGCAAAAAGCGCGCGCCAGGTCCGCGTAGCTTGCCGCTTGCGTATAGCTGCGCAGCTGTTTTGCCCGCGCGTTTTTGCACCCTCGCGTTATATGCGGCAGTGATGAGAGAAAATCGTGTTTTGATTCTGCACTGGTTCCATCTGGTGGTCGAATGGAGATTTGGTATAGGCTGTTGAGTTGGACGAAAGAAACAGGATTTGATGCTGGTGGGAATTTTGGGTTTTAAGGTTGTTGATGTATCCTTAGTGTAGTAGATGCATAAATTCAGAATAATATCGACTGCGAGTAACAATTATTTGGTCTGTTTTCTTAGAACTGTAGGCTTTAATTACAAAGATACGTATAATTTCGATACATAAAATCGTAATGGATTCTAGAAAATTATTTTGTTTCAAAATAAAACTTTGATTTTCAACGCAATTAGAATTAGTTATATCAGACCGATCAAGACCCTTAACTTGGAACTATGAAGTATCATGAGTTGCGAAACAATAAAAATATCTCAAAAAGAATTAGCTCACAGAATTATAGAAAAACTGAGATGTTCCGTGTTAGAGTTTGGAAATATGAAAAAACTTTCTAAATACAAAGTTAATTGAAAATGAGGCATCTAAGAAAAAGCAAACTAGGTTATAAAAATTATTCAAGACATTTTATTTAATTGTGTGATTAAAAAACGAAGAGTTACTTACTTATTTTTCAAATTAGGCCATTTAAGACAACTGCTGCCAATTCATTGATTTTATTCAGCTATCATAATCATTTTCTTCAATAAATAAGTATAATATCCTTGGAAGAAATATTCCAAATTTATTTGGGTAGATTTTTTTAGAAACGGTTTAACGGATCAAAGCACATAAAAATTGTAAAAAAAAATACGAATCCAATAATCTATTTTTCATTCCAAATAAAAGAAAATTATCAAATAATATAAATATTTTTCAACGATTATATGATCATAGGATCAAAAAAAAAAACATGGAAAATTCGTGGTAAAACATCAAAATCGGTCAAGTACTTCCTGAAATATTTCACTCGACGAGGATTGCGCTATATGCAACTAGCTACTTATGTTATTTCTAAATACAAATAATGTACGACTATAATAATATACAACTCGATACATAAATTACCTAAATAAGAAGCGAGCAATTCACGAATATAAAAGAAAAACTCCTCCTCGCCTCTAAATTAAAGAACACTTCTAATGCGTCAAGAAAGAGCAGAGCGAAAAAGCAGCCGGGCAGAGAGGGAGAGAGAGAGAGAGAGAGAGAGAGAGAGAGAGAAAGACAGAGCAGCCTAGGGAAGGTAAGAAGTATGACAGGGACGGAGCGAGGCGTAGTATATAGTAGCGCGTTAAGCGAGAAGTGCAGATGAATAGAGCCGAGGCGAAACGGAGACACACAGACACCCACACGCACACAGTCACACATACAGAGAGAGAGAGAGAGAGAGAGAGAGAGAGAGAGAGAGAGCGAAGGTCCCGAGATACTGGCACTCTGGCAGTGCAGGGGTTGTTAAGGTGCCCATTGAGGTGTAACTAGGGGGATGTTATTAAATTTCGCTCGTTCCACCTCGCGTCGTATATAGAGAGGCTCTCGCGCCCGCTGCCGCCGCCGGCCTCACGGAGTCGAATTTCACGGCAGTTCCCACACCACCGCGGAGCTACTGAAACTTCTCGATCATTCTTCTTCTGCGTCTATCTCTCCTTTCGTGTAAGGTGTTGGTTTTTCTTCTTACCGTTGTTGCGCAGGAGCAGAGCGCGCGGGGTGTGCGTCTTATTGACCACCTTGGGCGCCATTGTCCAGTGGAATTTTTGTGCCCGCTTCACGAGAAATACCTATATATAGGTGTGTGTTGTACAGGAGAAGCGCATAGAAGTTGAGGAATTTTCTTCTTTGTCAGAGGATTCGCGCTTTTCTATTTCTCTCGTTTGACTGTATAGGAGAGAGTCTTGCGAAATTTGCGAAATTCTTTTAATACCATGTCGATTCAATATCGCGCGCTTATTGTTATTCAATACACTGTGTTCTGATATTTATATTATTTATTGATTTTCAAGAGAGGCGCAGGTTTTCTTGGCATTGAACTTAACGACGATTATTATTTATGGTTTTCATATTTGTTTCTGTTCTCTGTATTAATTTGAAATCTGTATGGTGCAGTTTATTTTACTCATAATGGATTTGCGAGCTTACCACAAAGTGGCGAAGGTATTTGCTCTTTCTGCGTTTTTCAAATTACCAATTGCTCACAGCCAAATAATCGGCATATATATTTCCCAATTATTAGAACGAGCGGCAAGTGTGGAAAACGAAATCGAAGGATAGAGAGATAGAGAGAGAGAGAGAGGCGGTTAGGGAGCAGAGCCCAAGAACTTTGGAGGAATTTGAAAGGGAAATAAATTTGCAGAAGTGTCCCAGCGCGTATCAAAGTGCCTACTTTGGATAATGAAGCGACGTGATTTCTCATTTTGAAAATTAATTACTACCGTGGAGGGTGAGATCGGGAGAGACTTGCGGTACGACTTGACGGCGAACGCTGAGATCGTCCAAAGAAGAGCAAACATTCTCATCCCTTCTCCCTAATAATCTCCTCTTTCTGCTACGCCATTCTCGACCTCTTTCTTTCTCTCTCTCGACTCTTTGCTCTTTATCTCTAAGGCGGCTCCCTCATTCTTTCATCCTTACTTTTACTTTTGCTCTAACTTAGTTTATCGCGCCTAAGCCCTCGTAAAACTATATCCCATGTTCTTTCTCCATTGAACTTTCCGATGTGATGCATTTTCAATTTTTATACAAATTCGAAAATTGTTGTTTCCGTTCGTTAGTTTTTCAATCACTGTGTCCTCTCTTTTTTCTCTTATGCTCGATCTTTCCTCCATTCGTTTCGATCGCTTCTCCACTTCTCCCTTTTTGCTCGTAGCGAAAAAGCCAAGCTCCGCGCGCTGGTCTCGTTTAAGGGGATGAAAAATTGCGAGTGCTACGAGATTCGAGTTAACAAGAACAGCGGATGTACAGCCACGGCTCTCCTCGCTGCTCCTTATTCCTCTGCCCACTTTCCCAAGCAGCTCTTTTCCCGCTTTCCTCCTCGTGCCGTCGCCCCGTGTCAATTAACCGCCTCCGGAGGCCCGGAAAAATCGCGACCCCTGTTTCAATAAGGTGGCCTTTACCTCATTTGGGGGAAGATTGTTAGGAGCCGTGCTGCTGCTGTTGCTGCCTCTCTCTCTCTCTCTCTCTCTCTCTCTCTCTCTTCTCTGTCGTTCTCTCTCGCTTTCTTCTTCTTGCTCAGTTTAAAACTGTCGCTTCGAATCTCTTTGCACTGGATTCGCGTCTTCTTTTTTTCACTCCTCCCTTCGTTCGTGTCGATCTTTGCACTCCTTTATTTTCCCCGTCGTTTTTTTAAAGACAAATACTTTTGGGCTAGCCAAAGTTGGTATTAAATAATTCTTAAGCGAATTCGATGCTTTGATTTTAATCGATTCTTATACGTTCGTTGCCGAGAAATTGCTGTTTGTTTATTTATCTACATCTCTTTTGTAGATATAATCTCGTATGATTGAAGTATTTTCCGTTTTAAACTGGAAACGGCAGAATAATTTGGCTCTTTTACTAGGGAAAAGAGTAAATTAAAATATTTATATAATCTTTAACCAAATTACGTTATTCTAAAATTATTTTTGGAGCGGTAACTGTTATATTTGTTTTAAGTAGTTTTGTTTATAGAATTATAAATTTTAAAAGAAACTGCTGCTAAATAATTTATTGTAGTAGCATGTTGGAGGTAGTCTCTGCACAGAATACTGAGTGGGCTTTGATGTCGGGACGATCGTTTTTCGTCAATGGGAATCCGTAAATCGTGGACCTTTAGACGAGAGGTCAGGACGACTTCCTGCGCGCAACCCTTCACACCGACGTGTCTTCTTCAAAAGGGATGGGGGAGAGAGTCCTTTTTAAGGTTCTCTTGGACAGTATTTGTACAGCCTACGTATAAAAATATTGCTATTCGAATATCTTCATTTTTTATTTGTAACGATCCACCATACGTTTTGACCATTGACTTGTATAAATAAGACGACAAGCAAAAGTTGAATGGAATTGAAACCGATTCATAATAAAAAGGAAAATAATGATTACTTTTCGTGTCATTTTTTTTATTAAGTAATTCATTCGAATTAATTTATAGCGGCTAATAGTTTCGATGCTGATTTCCATCAGATGTAATATCATAGAACTTACATGAAAACAATCGAAGTAAATAGGAATATCCAGTGATCACGATGAACGCGAAAACTTGAATGTTCCATCAGCACAGGCTTGTACAAACCTTCCTTTCGAGAAACCGAATCAAACATCCAAAAGGACTGTACAACCCACGAAGACGATACCTACCTATACGTACGTAAGGTCAGTCGCACCCCTGAACGCATGGCAGAGAAGCCACCTCGTCCAGGAGAAAAGGTCCTTTAAATTCGCGTCACATTTCAGGCCAGTTCTTGCGAAGGGCGCGTGCTTGCGCCAGTGGATTCTCCGTCTTTTAATCAGGTCCAGGGCCCTTCTCTGGGGGGACGAACGCGGGCGACGGTAACTAATGACGGCGCTCGTCGCCCCGAAAACGTCACACAGTAGCCTCGCCGGTTGCCGCCCCGACCTTCGACCTCTTACTCGCCTATCTACTTCTATTCATCTTCGCTACTCGCACTGATTGTGCCCCTACCTATATAGCCTCGAATACATCTTCGGACGCGCGGTAAAAACATCACGAGTAATAAGAGTCTGACTATGATCTAGTTGAATTTGTGAAAGAGTGAAATAATTTAATTTTCAGTTTTCTTTAAATTGAGTAACTGTCACCTAATAATCAATGATTGATTCCGAAAAGCTATGTCCGTTTCGTACAATATATTATACATTAAAGTACAATATCTTAAGGACTGCCAGGAGTGACATATGTATGATTTTCTTTTCTTTACATTACAAGAAAACAGTCTAATTTGATATTTTGGAAGCATGCTTCAATGTATGCATTCTGGGTACTTTACATTTTTTACAAAGTAACCCGAGAATTATGCAAAAAAAATTTAGAAATAATATTCAAATTTCAGTTATTATTCAAATTAAAAATATATTCCTTAAATATAATGTCCGACCCCTTTATTCAAAACTAATAATAAATATTTACTTTTTGTAATTAATATACAAGTACTTTTTATGAATCGCTTTAAAATTTATTTACTATTTCCCTTACTGTTTTTACACATTTGTTAAATAATTATTTTTTAAAAATTGTTTTAACAATTTTCAGGTTATAGAGATTTATATACCCAATTTTATTCTTTTTTTCTATTAAAACCGTATTTATAAAACATACCTATTTTATATATTCTTAATCATATTTGTGTTCTACTACGAGAAATACTTAACGGAAAATCGATGAATCTAAAAAATAATTAATCATCCCATTATATTAAAATAAAACGAATAAAATGAGTTTTGAAGTTTAAAAATCGTTTCATCTGTTCTCAAGATACAGAAAGAATTCTCAAAACTAGTGAATTTTCATTCTACTGAAGTTGAAAAATGCTTAAAAAAAATTGTTTTTTTTTGTTATCGAAACAAAGCTTCCTCTCCGAGGAAGCAAGAAATCGGTGGACAAAAACATAATACCTGAAAAAATTTGTTAGCAAGACTGTGGCGCCCAGTCGTCAAGAGTGAGGCACTCGTACAGCGTTGTAATATCGTCGCACTCTTTCATTCTGCCAAGGTGAGGCTTCGCCACCCCCCTCATAATCGAGTGCACGCTCGGTTAAATAGCTCGCTCTCTACCTTCTCTCGTGTTTCTCTGTCTTTCTCACCATTCTCTGTCTTTCCCTCTCTCTCTCTCTCTCTCTCTCTCTTCAGTCCGCGTTTCGATCCGTCGGCAAGGTGACGACGCCGGCGACGCGGAGACTCGGCAGAAGGCGATCCTCGCGAAGCCTTGTACTCGTATTATATCGACGAGCTCTCTCTTTCTCCCTTCCTAGCATCGTTGTATATATATCTGTATATCTGTATCTTCGCTCTCTTCACTCCTTCTCTTTGGGGGGGGGACTGCGACGCGATAATGAGAACGGGCGCGTATAGCGTGGGCGAGAAGAGGGAGAGGGGGAAGAGAGGTTTGGAAACTCGACCGAGTTAAACGCGTGGCATCTGCTACCGCCGCCGTCGTCGTTGCTGCTGCTGTTACCCGTAACCCGGGCGCCTTCTGCGTGTACACTCTTTGAGAAGCGACGTGTGTAAAGAGAAAAGGAGCGCGCGCGAGTATTAAAGCGACGAACGAGTGGGATGCCAAAGATATACAGGGCTGTAGAAGAGGCTTCAGTGAGCGTTGTTGCAATTGCTCGTTTGCAAATTCGAAAAGTCGAAATGCACTTCTCGCATAGATTGCATTTTAGTTGGACGGGGGGTGGGTGGAGCTTTTCGGATTATAGTACTGGCTTATCGTGCGTATTTGAAAATTGGTCGCATTGATGCTTTTTGTAATTATTGGATTAACAGATTTATAAGTTTTCGAGTCGAAACAAAGGCAATGCGGCGTTTACCTTTTTATTCCTATAGGTATTTTATAATCTAATTTCGGAAATTCGATTTGACTTTTTGATAAACAGTTAAAGGAACTACTTTCAAATACCGTGTACCCAATTGGTAATTTTTTTTTTCTCTTTTTAAATATGAGCAATACTATTAGAGTTTTTTATAGACCCTTTGTAATAGATTCACGTAAACATAGACTATTAAAGTTTTGCATTACTTGTAAGTGTGCGTAAACAAAAGGGCGTATCTAACTTTTGATCAATAAAATGATGAAGGATGCTCGGTAAAAAAAAAAATATAAGGGTAGAAGCAAACAAGCCGAGCTTTAAAATGCAAGAAGTGGAATAAACGTAAGTAGCTGCAGAAGGACAGATTTAGCTTTAAGAGAATAAGCGAGAGAGCGAGTGAGCTGGGGAAGAGAGCAAGAGAGAGAAGCGAGGGGGTAAGGGGTTAAGTCCTCGAAAGCGGGCAGAAGAGCTTTTTAACGCCTGCTTTGCATAGATCTGAATAGATAAAAGGTACGAGCGCGAGGAGAGATGGGCGAATTAATTTATTATGTATCTCACGGTAACCGGACGAGCGGCTCTACTCTTTACTTTGCCCCCCGAGTTTACTAGACTTTGCTCGCTAATGCCTCTTTAAGTTCAAGCCCTTCGGATTTTCTTTAAAAAATAAATATATAAGAGATATTCGCTCTCTCTCTCTCTGTCTCTCTCTTGCCGCTTTAATATGTTCAACTTCTTCTTTATTTTCGCCAACTATCGCCTGGGATTATGCGCGCAAAATGTGGATTTGTAAAAAAAAATTTACAAATCCCCTATGTGTTCTCAACAAAAAAAATTGTATAGCTACATCAAAAGTGCATTCTACTTACGATTAATCAAAAGTAATCACGCGGTAAAAACTCTCCCTCGGTATGCCTATACATTGCATTGCCCAACTATACTTCATTGATCCGCAGCGGCAATAAAGTTCGCTTTCCAACGCCACTTTTCAAAGAAAAGTCTCTCCCATATAAGCACGCAGCTACAAGCGATCTACCGAGAGGGCAATTATCGTCTAGTCATCCGCCCCTTAGAACGCATTTCCACTCAACGCACGCAACAAGCTCGCGACAAAAAGTATCCTACTAAACAGCGACAAAGAAGCCCAAAAATCTTGGCTGTACCACCACTGCCGCCGCCACCGCCGTCGCCGCCAGGCGTTACACAACTCGCCACAAAGGAGCGATCAACCCGTAGTTTTCGCAGAGCCGCGCACGCGAGCATAGAGAGAGAGAGAGAGAGAGAGAGAGAGAGAGCCGCGATAATACATCATCCTTTAAACTCACGACCCGCTAGGGGTTGCCAGTTTCTTCCCCAACACTTTCTTCTTCCTCCTCCTTTCTCCTCGTCCTCATCCTCCTCCTACCCAGCAGCAGCTCTCACTCTCTTGAGGCTAAGGCAACTAAGACACCCTCTAAGCGTTTAAGCTCAACATTTCTCAGGCTCCTTAAAAGGGTGGTCTGAAAACCCTTTCTCTCTCTCTCGCTCTGTCTCGGTCTATATGTGCAGCGGGGGTAGCAGCAGCAGAAGCAGTAAGAGCAGGAGCAGCAGCAGCAGCAGCAGCGGCGGCCCTCCCCTCATTAGTCTTCATTTGTTTTCGGAATTATCGCCCCTGTCCAAAGCGCCGGCACGCGAGAGCCTAAAGGGGCGCCGCGTGGTATTCGAGGGTTTATTAAATTGAAAATATGTTACCGCTCGCTCCCTCTCTCTCTCACTAGCTCTTGCTCATGCTCTCCAGTTCTCTCTCTCTCTCTCTCACTCTCTCGTACACTCTCGCTCTAGCGCGCAAACTTTCGTTTTCGTTTACTCTTGCTCTTTCTATATCGTCTGTGTCTGTGTGTGTGTTTGGGCATATATATATATATATATATATAGGAAACCTGGAAAATAGTGTATTTCGACCCTTCGAAAAGCAAACGCAACGTAGGTTTATGTACATCTATCATTAAAAGCAGCCTGTTCAATCGATCGATTCTTTATGCGCTTTTTAGCTCGCGTTCTTTCGTCGCAGTGCAATATTGAGCGCTTCAAGATTTGCGTGATGTTCTTAAATATTTGTTAGTTATTTAACATTTTTAACACATTGGATTTTATTGTATAATCATTATTTCTTAGATTGACAAGAGTTATAGGTCAAATCTACAACCATTTATACTTTTGAAATGAAGATAAAACATGAGTTTTTTCAACACGCGGAATGCTTTTGAATTGACATAATTGTTTCATTTTAACCACAATAAAATTGAAATAATACCTATCATAAAATTTTACCAATGACTGTCTTTCCATACTCGACTGTATTCACTTCTATATATATATATACATATTATTCTACCATACGTGACTTCCACATGCACGTATTTATTTAAATATTTGAAAATTATTAACACTTCTAAGCTATTTCAATCATTATAAATTTTCAGATTTTCTTTTACAAGTATATTTAATTAATTATTTTTGACTAATTGCACTTCTATTTTAAAAAATACTGAGAATATAATGGTTTTAACGAGCTGAAGAGTGAATATTTAAAGTCACAAAACGAACTTTTTGCGTTGTAGAATACGAAATACCATTTTATTCAGGCCTCTGCGACTATGTATTTACTTGGCAACGAATCAACCTTCGTTTTCCAAATAAAATACTTTGAATTTGGTTAGTAAATCTGTTATATTTATCGCTTATCTTAAGTGAAACTTCAGAATCCGCACACCTATTTCCGTCGATAAAAAGACCGTATAAATCCGCTCATAAAGTCTCCAGCACCGTGAAATTTCCAAAAAACCACATTTCCGCAATTTACGCATAAACTAATTGGCCCAAGCAAAACCTGCGTCTGAAAAAGCGGTATTCTAGGAGAACATTGAAGAAAAGCATTTATTTCCTTATCAACGTCTCTCGCTCGCTGGCAAACGAAAAGTCGGCTGAAAACTCACACCCTCCCAACCCCCTTTAAGCCCCAGAAGCTTTCCTAGTCACGCCAGTTCTCTCTCTCTCCCTCTCTCTCTTATCGTTTTCTTAATTCTCTCTCGTGAAGTAGCGCCGCCAGCAACGTCAGCCGTAACTACCGGCACTACTAGCAGCAGCAGCTGCAGCGCCAAGGGGTAAAGAAAACTGCGCTTTACCAACTCCCGCGGCGGCAGCAACAGCAGCAGCAGCGCCAACCCCCCCACCCTTTCAGCTGGGGCTTAAAGAGAGCTTAAAAATTTCCCCTACGCCGGTGCGGGCCGACACTCGCTCCATCTCCGTCTGGGGGTTTTTTCTGTCGCGCGTGCCACCGCCGCCGCTGCCGCCGCCGCCGTCGCCGCCAACTCCCCCGCCAAAAAGGGCTTTGCGGCCAACCAATCCGGCAGGCCGCAATCTCCGTCCGCCACGCCCACGCGCCAGTGACTCCGTGGCCGTCCCCACCCCGGCGGCAGACCCACCGCCGCCGCCGTCGCGCGCGGCACCACTCGTTTCCCCAGGCTTTTTACCCCTCGAAAAGCTCACCCCACCCCCCACCCGTCCAGCTGCAACTCCCTTGCGCGCGATTCCGGCGATCCCCCACCTGCCGCCACCCCCGCCGCTGCTGCTCTTTTCCGTCTTTGTCGGCGGCGCTGTTAGAGCATCTCTCTCCTCTCTTTCTATCGAGCTTTCCCGTCTTTATATGCACCGAGCGCTGCCTCCGTCTATCTCCTACTCTTTCGCCGCCGATGCTGCCGCAACGCATCGTCTCTCTCTCTCTCTCTCTCTCTCTCTCTCTCTCTCGTGCTCTAGTGTTCTGCCTTTCCTTTTCCGCACTCGTTCGTTTATTTCCTTTTCTATCTCTTCGTACCTGCATTCTCTCTTTTGCCCCCCGTGTTCTTCCTTCTTTTCCGCTTTTTCCACCAGAGAGTTTTCTTCATTCTTTATCTTGAGATATACGTGCCGTGCCGCGCCTTCCTTTTTTTCCCTCTATTTCTTTACCTCTTTCTCTTTAACTAGTTTAGTCTTTCCTTATTTGTTTACTTTACACTTTTATCAGTCTTCTTTTACAAGTTTCTCCGCGCCTTTTTTTTTGTAGCGCGGTAATAAAAGAGACTGGAAAATCGCGTTGGGTATTTATTTTCCTTGTTTACATAAACAGGTCTCTCATTTTAAAGTAGTGCGTAAAATACGATACTTTTATATCTTTTTTTATTCATCTATTATCAAATTTTATTTCTAATAGTTCTGTATGAATTATTATTTTTATATTACTTGGTATTATGCAGAAATTCTTTTATATATTTCTGTATGAAAAAAATTTTTTCGCTCTTCTTTTTCGTACTAATAAGTTAAAGCAAAGGAATTTCAAGTAATGTATTTCTTATATAGAGACAATTCTATAAATATTTTCATACGCTATAATTTGAGTAAGAAAATTGTTCAAGATCTTTGAATTATCTTTAAGAAAAAAAAATTAATTTCGCTGCTTTTATTACGACACCGAAAGAAGTTCTATCAAACATGTAAAGGGGGATCCAATCAATTATATTTATTAACATTTACCACTATGGATGGGGTAATTGATCAATATCCAGTTTTTTCATCATTTCCAAGTTACATTTTTAATATGATGACAATCATTTAATTTCCTACTGTAATTAAATTTCGATTATTATTATAATTACTTTTTGAAACTTTTTATTCTATACAGTACTAAAATTTAATAAAAAATTGATTCTTTTCTTGGTAAAAAACTGCTCTCCAATCCATTTTTCGCTAAAATAATGATCATAACTTTATAAAAATCAATACATAATTTTTACTGCAGTTCATGAAATATGAAATTTTAATGTACAAAAACATTAAAATGATGTATAATTTAACTTGTTATTTTATTTATCATAAGCATAGAAATTCTTCATAACTCATTAGAAACTGGGTCCGTGACGAAACTAGCCAAAAAATTGCACCCCTCAAAATAATTACAAGATCCAGTTTAATCAAGTAATTCCTGAGTAAATAAAAAACTAAATTATCCACAATCTAAGGCAGAATGCACGGCAAAAAGTTACCCGTATACCTCAAAAGGTTAACTAAGCATTTTCCCTGTTTATTTTGTGTGTTTCCCCGCTGCTTTTTTTCGCGTTTGCTCAACTCGTTCGTTCTCTTTACCCTTTCCGCCCCCGCCCCTCCCGCACCTTCCCTCCTTTCGTTTTCCCATGCCTTGTACGCGAGATTTTCCATGCGCGCGCGAACGGCGCAACGCGGTGCGGCCTCCTATATCTGACATAGTTGGCTTCGCAGCTTTCAGGGAATTTTTTCAAACTGCTCCGCACAGACGACGGTATAATCTGCTATTGATCATGGTTTTGTGAAAACCGATATTGCCTCGATTAACCGGAGCTTTCTCTCCACCTCCTATGCTATTGCCGCTTTCCAAGCTCTTCAGTGTCTCTCGCGTCGATTCGCCTCTCGGCTTTTCACTTCTTTTTTCCCTCTCTCTCTCTTTCTCTCTCTTTTTTTCTCTTTTTCGCTCTCTTTCTCCTTTAGGCTGTTCCTGCTTCTTGTACAAGCGAAGTATCGTTGTCAGACTGTCTGTAACTACTTGAGGTATTTTTAAGGACCTTATTAAATCATGTTACCTTAATAACTCTTTTGCAAGCCATTGTTTTTTTCATCCATATACGTATAAAGTTTAAATGAGATTTTATGAGAAAAGTATAATGCACTATTTAATATAATGATTACCAGTTACGGCATTTATTTAACTGCTCCAAATACTTTATTTTATTTATTAAGAACGTTGTGCTAAAAGATATTTCATCTCTATTAATTTTTGAGGTCAAATAAAACTATTGTATAAAAATAAATTTTTCACCAGACAACTTTTCTCGGCTACACACGATTAATTTCACCTATATGGACAATTACATCAACTGCTATTTTCAGGGTGTCCCGAACTGTTGTCAAGCGAGATCGTTAAATCACAAATTTCGCATTAATTATTTACAATACGAGCAAGTAGCGATGTGGCGCGCAGCAAATTGCGTGCACTATGCCGTGCTCATTCCCCGCGTATGATACTTGTTTACTAAACAATAGGGGAATTCATGCGGGATGTGATCGAGTTTCAAAAAAATGATAATCTATTTTATCAGAAGTACGTAGGCGATAATTTTCTGGATAAATGTTATTTTATGATTTTAAAATATATAAGCGTATTTGAATTTTTTGAACATTTTTATTATAAATATCATCATGCATCATATAATGTGTATTCAATGCAAAAAATTTATAATCAATTTATGAAATACGTACAGAATGTATTTGGCAAGCCTACAATTCCAAATTACAACGAAATATATCTTTTCACCCTTCCTACCACACCTCTCAATTTCCATACATCCACACGAATAATAAAACCCTATAGTCCATCAAACAACAAGTGTCTAAACCTTCGAAAATCTGCTCTCTCACAGGTCTGCAGCACCTGGGCCTAGATCAAGGAGCAGCGGCTGCAGCAGCAGCAGCCCAAGGCTGGGGCGGTCTGCCCCGCGGCAGTTTGCCCCCGCATTGTCTTCCGCCGCCCCCGGGTCATCACTCGCACGCTCATCCGGTGCCGCCGGCTACCGGTGCAGGGACGACTACGGCGGCTGCCGCGACTGCCGCTGCCACTGCCGCCGCGGCCGTAGCCGTCTCGGCCTTCAACCCCTTCCATCACGCCATCGAGCAGAGATCCCCGAGGCTGCCCGTACCCGCCAACGGTGAGCAGCACTCATCATTTTGATGGCTATCACAGTTTTGAGCTAAAGAGAGGTTCAGAGTGTAACCGTAAAACATAAAAATTTATAAATTTATGAAGCACAGGGGAAAGTATCAAAGCTCTTGCACGAAAAATATTTACACTAGATCAAAGCCATAAAAACCAAAAGTAAAACTTCATTGGATCACCTACGTATCTCAAACATGGTTATATAGTCTTTCAGCGATGCAAAAGATATCGTAAACTTTAAGATACCTCGTATAAAGCTGGGTACTTTTTTGTATAAACAGTGATTCTCTGTTGACGACTAACGCGATGCTGTACAAAATTGTGTATTTTACCGTTGAACATTTTCTAATTACGAGTTCAATTAAAATTTAAGTACCAGAACTACACATTAAGTCAGCTAGTTAACATTTTACAGAAACAGTATGTCCAGCTTCAATAATTGCTAGCTAAGCTGTAGCCGAATTCACTGATTGCCCCTCACCCGCCCACCCAACTCTGCAAAACGAAACGTAATTTTTCTTGACTCATAATTTGATCGAACGGTGTACTTTTGACCAATTAAAGATTCATCGAGGGGTGAACTCGGCCCGATTAGCGTATCCGTGCGGGATGTGGTTCCGGCCGCGTCGCCCGGAAGCGTAGTCGGCCCAGGCTTGTTGACAACGGCGGCTACCGTGACCGCGCCGACGCCACCCACAGCCGAGTCCACGACGACGACGACCACGCCGAGCAATACCAGTCCGTCCGGTCATCATCCACACTTCCAAGGTAATCTTTTATTTTAATCTCTTTTCATATTTTCTTGCCATTTAGTTTTCTTACCGTCGCTGTTTTCCATTACCTGTAACAGACGATATACTCTAATCTTTCAATAGCATCACTTTCATTTATATTTTATACACACAGATGTAATTTTTTTAACAAACAGTTCCTTGCCGTGAACAGAAAATTTTTACTGACATAATCAGCATCCCGATCAAGAATTATGTCAGTGATAATATTGCCGTTATCGCTCTAGACCTAGAAAATTAGGGTCTCACCACTCGTAAATTAAGCTTTCGGTAGTTTTGATTTCTGACCCGAAAGACGATTCGAGTCAAATCGAAAGAAATAAACCAAGGGGAAAGGCTGAATATTAATCCGTTACATTTGGTTATAATGTGGCACAGGTCTCCTAGGCGCCACGAATTCCCTATTCGGCTCGATATTCGCGCCGCTCCTGCCGCAATCCTCCTGGCTGTACAATCCGCTGTACCACACGCAGCAGTACATACTCGAGCCCGAGTGGCATGCGTTGGCGTTACGCATGGCCCAGCAACGTCTTCAGAGGCCCGACCAGTCGCGTCTCGAGGATCTGCGCAAGCTGAGAAGCGACACCGACAGTCCCGAGGACAAGGACAAGGAGGAGGTATCGCGCGACCTCGACAGCCCAGATGGCAGTATCGAGGTAGACGACGGCGAGGAGCCCAGACCGAAGATCGAGCGATTGTCGCAGAGCGAGGAGTCGCAGGACAGTCCGAGAACCTCGCCCATCAGGTATGTATCGCATCGCCGAGTTTAATGCTCGTGATTCAGGAATATACGCATTTGGGATACAAATTGATTGATATACGCGTTGATCGTTAGGGCCGATCTCGAGCTCGCCCAAGAAGAGGCATCCAGTCGGCTGCGGCCAAGCCTCGAGAATCTGAACGAGCACGACCACGCGACGCAGTTGGACCATCAGGACCAGAGCAATAACCAGCGCGGCCTGACCGTGAAGATACGCGTCGAGGGTACGGTAGATCTGAGCACCAAGACGAGGGCCCACCATCAGGACAAGGAGAACGTAGGCCAGGATCTGACGACGACGACCAGGCGGAAGGAGGAGGAGGTCGAGATGACGGAGAGGGAGGCCATAAGGCCCAGAAGAGACAGGAGCCCCAAGCCCAGGCAAGTCTGGAGGCCCTATTGAAACTAGCGGAGCTATTAAGTCGCCAATGGGATATCGGACTCGTCCTTTCGAATATTCGTTGATTTCTATTCGCGGAATTTCTTCGATATTTATTCAGTTCTCGAACTTGCGTACTTTGCTGTCACGTGTATATATTGTACTTTAGAAGCTGTAAAAGTGGCCGACGAGGGCTTTTGCGTTCTTGTATAGAAGTTTGTATACTTACGTATTACTGTGTTGAGCGTTGAGAAGTTTACGTGGGAAGAGGTTGCGAGTACTGATTAGATTGTATGTTGAGGTCCAACATTGATCACGACTACCAGTGGTGGACGTAGAGTCTCGTAAATAAGCGTGTCATTAGTAAATGACGTTACCTTCTGTTCTGGTCATTAACTTTTCTTTAGAGGTGAATAAGAAAATATAGAAAGGTCCATTTACCATATTATAAACTCGCCGTCAACTTTTAACTAGTTACTGAAAAATGAATAGCGAACACATCATTTTTCGTCCATAGTGTTGTATACAAATAATATCAAGTTTGGAATGACTAAAGTAAAGGTGCGCATGCAAAAGTACTCTTTGTATGTATTATTTTCGTCTAAAGAACAAATGTTATTGTTTTACGTAAATCTAAATAATTTATTACCAAGTTCATCAATAACAATGTGATTCTTAATTTATACTCCGATATGATTATCTCGCTATTACAAAGCAACTATCAAAACATAAAATTAAGTTTATCGTTACACCGTAAAAATGTAGAAAGAGCGTTGAATGACATTGTAAAATACGATTAAACGATCGAATTCGAATTCGAACGATCAAACTAGATGTAATACTTCGTGTCTATTTGTATGAGTTTACGTAAGACGTACATTTTTCACAGACGACGCAAGCCACGATTCTTTCTGTTCTATTGTACTTTTAATCGATTATTTTTTTGAAGATCAACGAGTCGAATCCTAGTCACGATATCACTCAATAAGGACTCATTTGAGGACTAACCAGGGTTTACGATCGAGTATAGTTTGTAAATATAAGACGTGATTCTAGAAGAAACGTGCCGTCGAGTAGATAAAATTGTTTTCGATTTGGG
Organism: Megastigmus stigmatizans; assembly: GCA_900490015.1. Taxonomy (NCBI): domain Eukaryota; kingdom Metazoa; phylum Arthropoda; class Insecta; order Hymenoptera; family Megastigmidae; genus Megastigmus; species Megastigmus stigmatizans. Next base: position 8,498 of record UELV01030540.1, on the reverse strand, counting down.
CAGAAAGAAAAGAAAAACCCATTGTAATTGTATAAGCGCTAGGCTCTCGGTTGTGGTTGAACAAGAATTAAGCGAAATAAATGAAAGAGCAGGAAAGAGAGAGAGTATAAAGAAAATAAAAACCATACACAACGAGAACGTTCTATTGTGAATTCTTCGTCTACAGCTGTTGTAAATATAAAAATAAAAAAAATTTTTAGAAATGTAAGCCGACAATAGAGGCGAACCTCTTTCCAAGTATTCGACGTTTGACGATTGTCCGCGAGGAAGGTTACCCGTCGAATTTCTATTGTATAAGTAAAAATCAAACACTATTATCAGTGCAATTTAATGTATATCGAAGTTTAAGGCCCGATAAAAGGGTCACGCGCGTACATCTTTTGGATTGTCTCTGTTTGGCGATGTGCGACTGTAAGAAAATTCATTTGAAGAAAATTCATCCATTGTTTAGCTACGAACACATCGAATAAACATTATTCGTTCCAACTGTTGCCCATAAACTTTCCTCTATCCTCTAGTTTTGGTTTCATATTGACATTAAAAATTATCTCATAAAATGTTGTTATTCTTTATCAAATTAGTATAAGTTTTTTTTATTTAATTTAATATACAAGTGTGCATATAACATAGAACATTTCATACAAGATGAACGAACGAATCCAAACTCTGATGTTTTTTCATTTGTTTTTAATTGATTGGAAATATATATTTATTATAATTATTGAATTTATCAAAATAGAAAAATACGTAAATGTTAATTAAAAAACGTGCTTTTAAGTTTATTTCATATAAATTTTAGTACAATAATATTTTATGATTACTAAATTAGGTCGATATTTTATTTATGTTTAAATTATTATTCTCAGCGATTAGGTATTTATAAAATTAAATTCAGTATAACGAGCTTTAAAAAACCTTTACGTCGATTAATTTCATTTAGTTATAAATAAATGATGGGACTTTGATGAAAATTCATTAATTTTAGACTCAATACATGAATTATTAGAAACTATAGCTTTTAAAGACTAGAATAATTAAACTATTCACGGATAATTGAGTTTATACAAATAGTAATACTCCCTATAAAATATCGATGAGAAATTAAATCGTATTATACTTTATTAGTTCTATCCAATTGCAAACAAAATATTTGGATTACAAAGTCAATTACTAATTTTGTTATTAGATATAGTTCAAGGAAAAATCTTTGCATGTATTATGCTTATATTATTATAATAATAAAAAATATCAATCGATATATTTACGATAACTATATTCTTCTATATTTTTCGTAAATTGTACACATACATTTGGTTAATGACATTGACAATATTTCGATAGATACTTGTTTTATATATTCTACACATTTTATCAATTCTTAAAACATAAATTCCAACTCTTGCAACAATACGAAAGAATAGCAAAACTTACGTAAAATACTGTACATTTATTTTTCTTCCACCTTTTTTTTTTCGCATAACAATTCGAACATTCCACAATTCTACTTTACCTCGAAAAAAATTCATAATTGTTACATGACAATAATGGTAATGTAGACAAAAGAAGAGACCCCAAACTTGTCACACGCATCAAGGTAGCCACGATTCTTCATCAACGTCCGCACGGCTGGGTTAACGCAAAATCGTTGCACGCGGTACAAACACACACACACACACAGTTGCGCGGGCGCGCGTTATGCATGCGCAAACACACGTATACTACACACATCGAATGCAGAGAGAGAGAGAGAGAGAGAGAGAGAGAGAGAGAGAGAGAGAGAGAGAGAGAGAGGACGGCGTGGACGCGGAGAGGAGATTCAATTATTCGCCTCCATTGCAATTGCCGGGGCGCGCACCGCATGTAAAAACGAGCAAACTATGGTCCTGCACATGCAGTTCGTCCCGATATCTGGTCCGCAGTCCGCTCGCGGCAACGGCCGGTGGAAAAGTCGCGTGATTGATGAAAAACACAAAGCCGGCCGCGCATCGCCTGCCTCCCTCCGTCCTACTCTACCTATATACATATATACATCGACCAGAGCTACGCGGCGCACCGCTGAAATCGAGATAAAAAAAACCCGCAAACCATTTTCTACATTATTTTTCGATGCGCGCACCGCGAATCGTCGCTTGCTATTCCGTACTCTCGTGGCCTGTCACTTTATTTTTCATCCCGATTCCCTACTTCTCCCTCTCTCTCTCTCTCTCTCTGTCGTTTTTTTTCTCTGCTTCCGGGTGTCTTCTTTCATTTTCTGTACGTGTGCGGGGGAATCGTCAAGTGAGCAGCTACTAATTGAGCTTTATTATGTGGGTGTCGCTTTTGTCAAATTATGCCTTGGCGATGAGCGATGTGAACCGGCTGTTTTGGGGAGGGAAATATTTTTTCGTCACTCTAACCACAAAATCGCATGTTTGATGCGACTTTACGGCTCTCGTGATGAAAAATACGGTTCGAGACTAGGGCGTAAGAGGATTTTTCCCTCACTCGAATTTTCGACCTCGCTTCGCTCGGCCGAAAAACGTCTCGTGAGTGAAATAATCCTCTTCCGCCCCCGTGTCGAAATGTACTATTGTAGCGTCTTTAACGATTTTCAGAGTAATTTATACGAATAACATTCTTTTGTAAACTATATTATTTTAGTATTATAAAAAAAAATATTTCAAATCTTTCTTAAAGTTGGATAATTTGGGAAGAACGTCTTGCACATTATAACTTATTAACGTTTTTTATACTTTATTTTGAATTGAATAAACTATATCATATAATTTAAAAATTTTTATTTAATGATATAGAGAGAGGATGAAAAATATCCGAATGATTGTAATTGCTTTCCATGCATAATTCAAGTGTCTAGAAAAAATATAGTAAAATTATGTTATAAACCAAAATATCACGAAGTTGTGGTTGACTGTGCAAAATCTATATCTACATTAATATACCCCCAAGTGTTTTAGGACATGCAGACACGGCAGCTGGTATTTACTTATTAACGCGCGACCGGTATTACCTATTCACCTATTGATTTTCCCATAACGCATCACATTCTCAACAAGCCCTGATATAGATGAGAGACAGAGAGAGAGAAAGCCTGCTTGGCCCATAAAAAAAATCATCTCCCGTCAAGCTAACGCCGAAAAATCAAGGATAACGAAAAAACAAGATGATGCAGCTGTGAGGAATATTTAAAAAGTTCTACTTTATAATTTTGTTTACAAGCTCTACTATTTCAAACACAATTTTCAACTTGTAAAATTTTATTTGATTTCAATGTATGTACAACATCTGTTTGCAATAAATAAAAAATATTCTTTTCATGAAATTGAATCAAAGCACCATCACGCAATCTTATTCAGAAATATGACTCAACAATCAAAATACTATTCTTTGTAAAACTAACTGCCACTCTAAACGCTAATTATTACGTTAAATTCGATAAAGTCCAAACACAAAAAGAGTATCGTAAGTTCAGTAGTCTGGCGAGCAATTCTTAAAAAATTAGATAGTAAACGTAGATACATCGTAAGTCCGCCCGTCCTAAAGTAACACGCGCTTAGTAGATGGGGACACAGGCGAGTTATCATGACAAACTAGCCAAACGAACGACGAGCTGGCGATTAAAATTTCACGGCGACGCACGGCGCGCGAAAACACGTGGTTGTCCAGCCTCTTCTTTTTTCTCTCTACCTCTCGACTTCTCCCTTTTTTGTTGCCATCCTCTTGGCCTCGTCCGCAAATTCACCTCCACACATAACGCAGTTGTCCATAGCTCTATCCATTGTTCTGGCCGGTCTCGTGCGCCCACTTGTACAGCTCGTTTTCGAAAATCATACACCTCCCCCCCCCCCCCCCCCCCCCCCCCCC
>UELV01030535.1:6602-17861 GCA_900490015.1 Megastigmus stigmatizans | reverse complement strand
TTGCAGACGTTTAAAAGTTATCATGAAGTAATCTATAGAGTGATAACATTATGGATTCTCCAATAGATATCATAAAGATATCTATAAAATAAATTCTCTAACTTATCTATTAAAAGATATCATAAAGAAATCTGGCCGTAAGATATCTTTACCATGATTTCTAAACTTTAACTTATAGATGTCTTACATAAATATCTAAAAGATATCTGATACACGGCAAGAGAACGATATCTCCAAACATCGTTAAGTTAACATGTGTTTGCTGGGAGTCCGTAAGTGATACGGATTACGGATGGGAGCCCCCGCCCCCACCTTCGACAGTCGTCTCGGTCGATTTCGGCTCTCCACGAGTTACAGTTTCGACTTTCGCGACTCGCATCGCAAGTCTCGCCTCTCGCCTGACTTCATTGCATCTCGAGAGTTTCGGCACCATCGCAGGACGCAGCGTTGCGTTGCTTGTCGGCATGTCGGCACACTCGCAAGTCGCAGTTCACAATCCCCTCGGCGCTCACGTACTCCGCGTAGTCTAAAAAACATGGCGGACTGAAGCTGTTGCTGCGCGTTTCGTCGATTCAAGAAAAGAAATTTATCTACGCATAGGTATTATTGTACGACAACAAAGAAGGGAAGAAGCACATTTTTTCGGATTTTTAATTTTTATATACAAACGGTAACTCGTACTTGTTAAAACGTTAGTAAGGGGACATGTGATTTTTCGGTTCCATTTTCTTTCGCACAGTAGCACGCTTTTGCGACCCTTTTATATTTCAATCTTACAACTGCGAATATTTGTGTTATTCATGATACTTTCGTATTCTAACATAATTTGAGATTTTATTTCATACGAAATGACCACAACTGGCAACAATAACGACACTTTCATAGTGTCTCAAAATAATGAACAAAATTCGGTACATGGTAATAATCAACCACAGGACGACGAAGAAAAAGGGCCACCGGAGTTAGAAATTCAAGAAACTGTGAATGACGATGATATTATAGGTTTAGAAGTGGAAACGTGGGATGACGAAGAGAAGGACAAGCCTCGACGCAGAAGCTGGGATCGAAGTCGCGGTAGAGAAAGACGGAACTCAAGGTATCAGAATATATACATAATTTAGATAAGTAATGTAAAATAATTAGTTTATTGATCGAAAAATTTAGTTTCGTAAAAATAATTTTTCCTATCGTTGCCTCAAGGTCATTAGTCATTATTGTTACTGTGTAAGTGGAAAAACTAGATATTTTACTTATTGTGTAATTGTTTCTTTTTTTATTGTTTAAATTTTAAATATTTTTTTTAAATTTGATAGTCCATTGATATATTGTATGGTCTTATAAACACTAAGCTGTTGAAATATATTTGAATTCAAATATGTATGATTGCCTTATGCTAACTATGCTATCATATCCTTATTCAGATTATTTTTAATTTAGACTGATGATCTTTGAGATTATGACAATACAGTTAGGAAAAATAAACATATACATACTCTTTTAACTACTTTTTCTGTGCATAATTACATACTACAATTAATTACATAATTGCCAATTATGAAAAAGCATTTTAGATTTGGTTAATTTCTTTTAACTTTACGATTTGTTAATATGAATGTACATATATTTTTATCTACTTTTCAAGTAATTTAATATTAATATGCTAATTGAATAAATATTAATATTTTTAGAAGCTTGATTGCATAGTTTATTTTGTTATTTTTAAATCAAAATTTATTACATAAACAATATTTGTAATGCATACAGAAGAATAAGAAAAATTAAAGTAAATTCAAATTGAGTGGAAATTAAATAAGTAATCAGATTATGTCTGTAACAATAAACGATGTAATCATCAAATTTGTAAAAAAAAAAAAAAAAAAAAAAAGTATATCTCGGTAGACTTGGACAGTCCAGAACTCATAATTTGACATCCAAACCAAAGGCAAGGATGACAAGCCAGTCTGCACTGACCAATTTTCATCCTGTGGTGCATATACTATTTTTCCTCATATCAGCGCCTAAAGTATGCCTTTCGTTCCCAGTAGTTATGCAAGAAATAAAATATGTACTTCATGTGCTGGTATAAGAAAAAATTAATTATTTTAAAACATGTTTTGCTTAATATTCTTTTATTGAATTTTAATTATAAATATTTTTGAAATTGTCTTGAATAAAATGCTTGTAAAACAATTTTTGGCAAGATTGAAATATTAAAAATCTGTAGTTTCCCACTCTTAATATATTGGACTCTATAGTTTTTTTCTCCCTTTTGTAGGTGCATAATATGGATTAATTTGTAAAGGAATGAATTTGATAACTAATATTAATATTACATTAAAAAGGTGAAATATATATTGTTACGAACGCTGCTGAAGTGGTATACTACAGCGATAAAAAAGTGGTGTATTAAATGTTTGAGTTCAAATATTGCGAATAAGTTTACAATTCAAGTTAATAATAAGTTACTAGCTTACATATTGAATAATTCTAATTGCACAAAGTCCTTTAATTATTCTGAATAGATTTTTTATATTTCTTGAATGGTCCAAAATTTAATAGTGGTGGTACATAATGATGCATTTTGCATATCGTGTATTAAAATTATAAACATTCTTGTACAATTGAATAATAAAGAGTTTTGCTTTAAATAAATTGGTATATGTGTCTTATTAGTTTTTGTTTTGTGAGTTAATTTTTTTTTTTTTTGTACTTTTATCATTACCATTTGAAAATGTCAAGCTGAGCTTACTTATAGGGATCGAGAAAGAGACAAAGAGAGAGATCGAGAACGTGATCGTGATCGAGACAACGGCCGTAGCAGAAGGAGATCTCGGAGCACGGAGAGGAGGAGAGAGTTGGCACGACGGGATCCTTGCAAAAGTAATAAAGATATAGAACAAGACAAGATGAGGACAAAGAAAGACATTGATAGTAAGATTTTGGCTGAGAAAGAAAAAGCTATAAAAAACCTTCTTGATTCAGACAACGTTGTGCCACCAGGTACGGAGGGAGAAGCCATTCAAATTATTGTTGATAAGACTCAACAGCAAGAAGATGAATCACGTAAAACTAAAAAAAATAGTCGAGAACGAGACACTCGTAGACGTAGTCCAGTTCGTAATAGACTTGGTTACGTTTACAAACACAGAGGCAAGACTCCAATAGAGTACACCAGTCCTGAAAGAATTGGTAGAAGAAGAAGCCCGGACGACCGTCGCCGTAGAAGTTATGATCGGGAAACCAGTTTAGAAAGGAGAGAAGCTTCAAAAAGGCGACTGCGTGAACGGTAAAAAATGTCTATATAAAATACTGTTCAAAAGCTTCAATGTGTTTTAAAACTATTTACTTGTTTTTCATAAAGATAACAATTATGGAAAGAAAAAAAAATACATATGTTTCCAAGTTATCCACTCGAATGAAAAATGATGCTTTAAATATAAAGTATTAAAATATCAGAGAGTGGTAAAGTATTTTTTTCTGATAATTGAAAATTGTAATGTTTTGTTAAAGCTTTGGTTCAATTGAAACTTTTGAGCCTTACATGGAGAAAAAATGCTGTTGATCGCTATTTGCTCCAATAAAATTTACCTTATCGCGACGAAATGAATGTTCAACAATAATGAAGCGCTTCTCGATCTTTCTTCCTTTTTTCTCCTTGTACTGATCTAACATTTATTTTATGCCTAATGTATAAAATAGCTTTCATTCGAACAAGTCTTATACAGTGAGAGAATGTTTTATTAGTGACACTAAATACGGACGAAGAAGCCGATCTCGGGATCGCCGCAGCTCGGACAGACACAGGAGCCGCAGTTTAGAACGACACAGGCGATTGAGTAGATCACCTTACGACAGGCGTAGTCCTAGGCGCATGCGACGTCGTTCTCTATCTCGTACTCCTCTAAGATCTCCAACTCGCACTCGAAGGCGATCTCCTTTCCTCAATGAAATAGCTCGACAACTGCAGGGCGATTCGATCCGATCGGACAATTCTCTGCCAGCCATGCAGCAGCAGCTTGGTCCTATGCATGGCATGGGACCAGGAGGTCCTCCACCATTCATGCCCCCTGGAGGAGGCCCGCCAGGCTTGCATCCAGGACCAATGATGCCAGGAGGACCGCCGGGCCTGCTGCCGACCCCGGGAATGATGCCAGTAATGCCGCCAGGCCTCGGTGGACCTATGGACATGCATCATGGTCCCTTACCTATGCATCCAGGGCCAGTCATGCATCCGGGACCTCCGGGTATGCCTGGACCATCTGGTGTTGGGCCACCCTATATTGGTTACGATGGATGTCCACCGGGTCCACCGGCAATCAATTACGATCCCTTAAATCGTGGCCAACCTCCTCCGGACTATTCCTCAGCTCCGGTCTTATACAATCAAGCTAATTCAATGCCCCCCATGAATTCCATTCCACACCCAATGCAATCCCTATCGCCTAAACCTGTACCTGCGCCAGGACAAGGTCCACCACTGATGTTCTCCGGTCAATCCGGTCCATCCGGATCTGCTGCTCATCCAGTCACAGTTCCGGGACCAATGTATTCGCCGAATCAGTCCAGGTCACCTCAACATAGGATTGCCAAGCGTGCGGATCGCATGAAAACACCGGAGCCTCCTATTATATCAGATTTCAAAGTAATTTTATATTTTATACTATAAGTATTTTGTGTATAGCTTTAGCTGTTCCCAGTTAAAGTTAATTAGTGTATCACTTACAAATTGTACTTTTTTATATCAATTATTCTGTAAGTAATCAAGTGTGATTTATTCAAAACTGTCTTCGCATTTCCAGCAAAATGGAAAGACGAGTTTATCCAGCCTCTTGGAAGCATCAGTGTCTACTAAAGGTGCGAATATTTTTCAACTCTGTTTATTTCAGAGTTTTGTTACAATAAGCTAGGAAAATTTTGTTCAAACAAATGTTTGATTGTGTGAAAAGTTGTTGATAAAAGTTGAATTTAGAAACGTATTTATAATAGTGAAATACGATAGCTTGCATGCTTGCGTTGTATACATAAAAACCAAATCAACTATCCAAGTTTTAATGAAAAAGAAAATCGCTATTGATTGGTTTCTTCTTTTTTTTTTTTTTTTTAATTTAGATTCGTCTTCCCTGACAGCATCGTACAAAGGTGAGTAACTTTGCATTTTATATTCTTTTGTTTATACAAGACCTTACTAAATCCGAATTTCTTCCTTTTTCAAAAAGAAACGCATAGCTTCGGCATAAGCCCTTTACATAATGTTTTAATCTGTCGGCGATAGGATTCAAACCAGAGGTAATACGTCACTGCGAACGAGCGCTGCGCAGTCTGCCCGCTGAGGATCCACGCTTGAAGATGAAAGGCCGTTTCTTCTTCGACCCGTCGAAAAAGGCGATCAAAAAGGACACCAAGGAAACAACTTCGAATTCGATTCTGCTGCGTAGAGGTCGCACGGAGATTCACTGGGACGAAGAGGAGAATCAGCTTTCAGCGTCAACACAAGAAAAACTACCAATAGAGCGAAAACGCATTGTAACACACCAAAAGATCTGTCAGACAGACGAAGTGACCAAGGAATCGAGTGCTACTCAAGTTGAATTAACGATGTCCGATTTTGCTATGCAAGTTTATCCGCAAGATCTGCAGCCTCCACCTGCACCAAAGGAAGACAGACGTCAACAACTAGAAGATAGACGACCCCAGTTGGATGATAGGCGCCCACAACTGGAAGAAAGACGACCACAGATGGAGGACAGGCGACCGCAGATAGACGAGAGGCGTCAACAGTTGGACGACAGGAGGCCACAAATGGATGACAGGAGATTAGGACTCGATGACAGGCGACCACAGTTGGACGACAGGAGATTAGGACTCGATGACAGGCGACCACAGCTCGATGATAGAAGACCGTTAGCCGATAGACTCGACTGGAGTATGAGAGAAACATTTGATCATTCAGCTAAGCTTCGTGACAAAGAGGACCTGCGCTGGAGCCTGACTAACAGTTCAGCGCGTGAAAGGCCAGCTAATCCTTGGTCGACCGGATTTTCACCCAGTCGTCAACCCATTATTAGTGACCACCTGCACGGTGGAGGTAACAGTCTCGCAATCGCGAGTTTGGACGGTATCACGCGAGTCGTAGGCTTGGATAATATGTCGCGCAACGCTGGACTAGATATGCGCGGTAGTTTAGACATGATGCGAGACCGTGGAAATCTAGACAGATCGCTGGACGGTCGAGATCGAGGTTTGGATGCTCGAGATCGAGGGTTGGACAATCGAGATCGGGTTATGGACATTAGAGACAGAGACTTAGATATGAGGGACCGGGACATGGACATGAGGGATCGTGATATAGACTTCCGAGATCCAATGGGTTTGGACATGATGAGAGATCGTGATCGCATTATGGATAGAGGCGGAATACTGGATGTTGGCACCAGAGGTCTGGACTCTCGTCGAGAGCTTGCTGATGATTATTCATCACACAGCCGAGATCACATGCCGATCGACGATTACGACCAGCGCAAACCCTTCGGTGGCGGATTCAACCGGAATATGGATATGATGGATCGGGAGAGGTCGGACATGTCGGGACCGTTACAAGGAGATAGTCCGGTAATGCTGGATGACGACGACCCCGAGGAGCTGGAGATCATCGAGGAGCGCGTCCTAGATCGGGAGAAACCGTCCTGGCAGCAGAGAAACAGCAAGGCCCTGTCGCAGTTCAACAACGCAAGGGGCGGCGCCGGTGCAAGAGGAGCTGCGTCCAAGAGAGTATTCCGTGGCAGGATTGGCCCTTTCCGCAACTTTTAAACGAGAACCTCTATGCATTTACTACGTATATGCCAAGTCGTAGATGTTTCTATTTCTCTAGATATCGTGTTGATTATTTTTTTATTCATTAGCGATCTTAACAAGACAAAAATCTGTCTTGTTGTTACTTGTACGCGAATGCGTCTATCCTAGGCTTTTTGACAAAGATTTATCGGACGTAAGAACATGCGTGTGCATAAGTAAATACTTTAAAGGGAAGCTTTGATTAAATACATGTATATAGAACAAAGTGTCTCAGGAACGCTCCCGCGCACCATACAATTGTTGTATGCAGATGTATTTCTTTGTTAGCTTTACGGCTGTATCAATGCAAATGCATGGAATAGGTTACTCGTTTAAAAATGAAAGTCAAGCCAAAGTTTCAAATCGATTTGACATATGTCAGTTCACAGCCATTTCTAGGTTAGAGATCATTTATAGTCTCACATAAGTTTACAAATCATTTCCTAAACATCAGCGCTATGAGCAGAGCACTACAACTTATATTCGAACACTATATAACTAATCTTGAAAGTAATTGATTTAAATTTAAAATGAATTTTTGTATTGACAGAGAAATAACATTTTCACTTAATTTAAACAAGAGATTTTTTTTTGTAAACAATAATATAGTGTATAAAACTAATAATGATTTGCCTTCAATAAATTGATTAGAATCATGTAACCAAATATTCCTTTGAAAATATTTTTATTCCTTTCTACTAAAAAAGTTTTTAGGTAATAGTTATCTTACGTTATCTCATTTATATTGCAGATAAATATGAAAACTTAATTTCTATAAAATACGATAGATGTATTGATGAATAAATAAATTATAGATAATTTATGACCTACAGTTAAGTTATTAAGTCATAAATGAAGTCATTTCTTGATTTTGAGTACATAGAACTATTTTATAAATATATAAAATTAAAACAATAAAATTCATTTCGCAAAGTATATTTAATTATCTATTGCGATGTTATTACCACTGGAAAAGATGGAGATTGGAGATGGATGCGAAATTATTACTTTTGGAACTACACAACTTTCAACAGGAATCATCACAAACAGGTAAGATAAATAGTAAAATTTTAAAATAAAAATAGTTTATAAAGCTAATAACTAATAATTAATTTTTAAATAAGCTGATCAAGTAAATTGGTGATTGAATAACACTTAATGTATTCGAGATATACAAAAAAAATGATTGAATTCTATATGCTAATTAATAGACACTAAAAAACACCACCTATATTAATATATGCATGGGTTTTACTTTCTAATTACTAAAATCGGTGATAGTTTCTAAAATTATTTTATTTTGTCCTAGGTAAGGTATAAATACTTCAAAATACTTCAAAGCTTTTATTAAATATATCTTCGATTATTCAAGAATTAAACTAAATCATTTAAAACATTTTTTCTTAATATGTAAGATATATATAAAAATACATTGTAATTTCGATGTATATTTCAAAAATACTTATTGAAAAATAAAAAGTTCCCTTTAAGCTTCTTCTAAGGCCTTTATGTAATAAAAGTATATACATATATAATGAAATGTTATTCTAAATACAAGTATAGTGACATAATCTGTCGAAGATAAATCTTATTGTCAGTAGACGGATGAAGAACTTTGCAGAATTTGATGAAAAAAGCATTTAAGTACATTTCTCTGAACAGAACAGATTTGTAAAAAATAATATTTAAGAAAAAATATTACTTTTGATTTCCCTGAGCTAATAAATGTTTTTTATTAATCTATTTATTTATATAAAAAAAAAAAAAAAAAAGCTATAAATGAGATATTTATGCATTATCAAGTGTGAATTATTTTTTTTTAAAGAAACCTTTTTTCATTTTATGGAAAGTAATTAAACAGAGAACTTCTATCATTCAATTTTTTAATAATTTCTTATGTGACTTATATACCTGATCCAGAATTAAAATAAATATGTTAAAAACAATTTATTGGAAATGATAAAATATGCGATTAATTTCAGTTAAAATGTAGGCATCAATATCTATGGGGATCCAACATGTATGGCATTAAAAAAGAATAATAAACTAAATTATTAAATTTATAACAGGTGTAAGAATTTTGTATTGTGTTAGCTATTCTACTGAATCAAAGAACAAAAATATACTTATTGGTAGCTATAGTACTTTGGTTTAAGAAAATAGAAACTATAAAAATTAAAATGGAACAAATTATATTCGAAGTTAATATTGTTCGTTAAAAGATTTACTCTTTCTGAATTTATTAAAAAGAGTTTTAAATAATGGAATTTAGTAAATGTTACTTCCTAATGATTTGAATTTTATTACAATTTTTTTTATTGCAATTTTAATCTTTTTTCGAGATTATTTTGTAGGATACATTGTCATACATAGTACCTATCCTTAAATTCTAATGTTACACTTTTTAAAGTGTAGTTCGTTACACATAATGAAATCCATATGTAATCCATAGGCAATATTACAATTATGGATATGTTTTAACAAAATAAAAATATTTTAAATAAGAGATATATATTTTTATTTTGTCGCTCTTTTTATTTATTTATTTATCCAGTATATTAGTATAGTATAGAATTTCATCATAACTATAGAGGTAATAATTTTATCATGCGTAAAATTCAACAATTCATTAAGTATACTTTTCAGTTCTTGCAAAACGTCAGAGTGCTTGAATCTTAACGGAAACGCTAAATTTTCGTGCGCATTTTCTAGTGATTTTTGGTAACACTGTATAAGAACGTGTTATTGGTCTGAAAAGTATCTAGTATAGCCGCGGAAAAGACATTTCTTTAATACCTGTAAGCTCAGTCTATAGAGTAACCGTTATACGATCGCTAATCTCATAATTTACAAGTTTGGATTGCATTCCGTATTCCTCTGAACCTAAAGACAAATTTAGCGGGCTTATTTAAATAAGCAAATTACAAAAAAATAATAGTTTTATAAGTAATTTTTTATATTTTTTTTATAAATTATTATATTTATTACTTAATAAGATAATTTTTTGTCGCTTATAAAATTAATAGATAATAAATTGAAACATCTAATTTTTATTGCTTTACATTAAGTATTACGATTGTACATATTCATTATTTGCAAATACTTACAAAATATACATTCAATCGTTTTATGACTTTAAAACTTAATTTTTAATACTTACTTCATAAAAATGGATTTAGGATATAAAAAACTTTATTTTTTATAATTGATGAATAATTGAGATTCTGAAAAGTATATGCTTATTTTGTATTGAAGTTTTCCGTACCGGCCGAGCCAGAAAGCTGGCGCATCGCGTAAATGCCATCAATCGTGCATTCGTGTCTGGTCAGATCGACAGTGGACAATATTCAAGCGTCCCGTTCCCGTGTCTCACGTTGCTAGCATATACAATGCGCACGCGCAACATTGCATCATCCCCCGCCTTTGCCACCGCTGCTATATGTACAATATGAACTCTCGTATCAGCGTCAGCACAATTATGAGTGTATGCATGTGTGCGAGCGTGCTCGCGAAGGACGTCGTCGCACTCGTCGCGTCGTCGGCGAAAGACCGCAACAACTACTAGCTATCGGAAGGGGAAAGGAAAGTCTGAATCGCGCGGGCGCACAGAAAGAGCACCGCAGCACAGGCAGCTCTTGCGCGTCAGAGCGAACAAAGATAGGCAAAGCAAACGGACTGGCCTCCGGGCTTCTGACGCGACGTGACGACAATGGGGGTCTCCCTGTGCGCTTAAAGGGCAATAAAACCAGTGTGTGTACTGTATGTACTGTATGTGTGTGCACGACAACACAATACTGCAGTTGCACGTAGCAGCGGCCCATCGGCTATCCTCGTGTGTCGCCTGCACCACCGCCCACCGCAGCAGAACAGCAACAAAAACACGCTGCAACGAGCTTTTAAACCTGCCTGCGTGCAGCGTTAATTCTCGGAGCTTTGCAGCTCGTTCGCCAAACCTTTATGTATTGGTGTCTATTGTCATAGACGGTGCAGTGAGCTTTCGACTGTTTTAACAATTTTTCGCAACCCCTGTAAATAAAGTTCTGCGGTAAAGTGGAATATATAGGGTAAACAAGTCACAGCTTCTTGCAATAACTAATAAAGCTGTATACAGATACAGTGGGTCGTTGACTGGGCTATACCAGGTGCACGAGAATAGGTAGACCACGAGAAAAGGGGATAGAAAAGGCTGCTACCTCGCGAATGAGGAGAAAAGCGAGGCTAGTCGGTCACCCGCAGCTCTCTCACCCCCGTCACCGTCGTCGACGAGGGCCGACGACGAGGCCCGACAGTGCAGCTCTGCGGTGATCAGACTCCACCGAGCGTGTCGTGCCTGACGAGAGGTGAACGCACGCGAGAGCAAGACGGACAGCGACAGCTCAGCACACGTATCTGTATATATATATATATATATATATATACATATACGGT
>UELV01030487.1:0-40615 GCA_900490015.1 Megastigmus stigmatizans | reverse complement strand
GTCTACTAAACATTAGTAAACAGCGACTCTGTCTCACCATTGCTGAATATTATAGTAATTTTTCATGAAGTTTCTCGCAATTTTTAGTGAACTATTTTTCTCCGTGTAGTCACAATAAAAGCCCGCGAGCGCGCGATCGTCGAATTCGTGCACCTGTCGAGCCGTCAGCGAATCCGCAAGTTCAATTCTCGCGAGAGCTTTGCGGGGGGATCAGCAAGTGAGAGCCAAGAGAGTAACGCGATAAAGCGGTCGATAGAATTCACGCTGTCTCTCTTCGCGTTTCCGGAGGGAAGAGCTCTGCTGGTGCGCAGTATATAACGTGCGCCGAGGATCAAGCGATGATTCATCGTCTTGACGAGAGGGAGAGAGAGAGTGAGAGAGAGAGAGAGAGAGAGAGAGAGAGAGAGAGAGAGAGAGAGAGAAGTAAGAGAGGAGAAATGATCTCCATTACATGTATATATACACACGCGCGGGTGCGCCACTTAAGTATCATCGTTCGTATATATCCGCGATTGTACATCTGCATGTTTTATTTAGTGGCTTTGCATTCTAAAAATATTGTTGCTCTACGGCTAAATATTTTCCAGTCTGTTTTGAATAATTGAAGTGCTGTGTAGAAAATACAAGAGCTCGATTAAAAGTGGATTATATTTGTATACAAATAATCGTACGATTGTATAGAATATTTTGATCCTTATCCGATAGGAGAATATTCTTATCCTATCAAATTGATCGATACAGTTATAACTCTATATTCTTAAAAGAGTTTGGTGCTATTTGAACACCTGAATATCGGACAAGAGAAAAATCTAAAGCAAAGATCCAAGTCTAGTAGCTCCAGCCACATTAGATCGACATGTGTACTCACGCAAGGAGTAAAGAGAGCAGCAGCAGCAGCAACAATAGCAGCAACTGAGGTAAAAGTGGCGAATAACACCCACCTATGCGAAAGTAATCCATCAATCAGGTTTAAAAGCAGATAACGCCTCGCGCGCAACGCACTCGTAAATCTTGCCACGGTTATAAGCAGCGCGAGCGCGCTCCGCAACTTCGTGGGCGTGTATAGTGCATGCACATGCAACCGTCTCTCTCTCTCTCTCTCTCTCTCTTTCGCCGAGTGCACTGCCACATGCACACGTGTACTCGCCCGCTCTCTCTCTCTCTCTCTCGCATACTATGCAGATGTCTCAAATTCCGAGCGCCCCGTACCACCCACATATATGTACATATTGGATGCACTGGCACACGAGCACTAACATATATATATATATATATGTTCTACGTATGCCGATGCGCGCAGAAAAAGCGAAATCGAAGCGGATTACGGGGAAGCGCGTGTGGTGCGCAGTGCATGGCAGGTGTTCATCTGTGCCCCGCGAGAAAGTGCGGCTATGATGTGCGCGCTAAGTATATACGTGCAGAGGAAAAAATGTCACGTGGATGAAAAAGGACACCTCGCGAGATAGCAGAGCGATGTTTTGACATGTGTACCGAGTAGTATTGCAGCGCAGTCGCGAGATGCTGCGCGCACGCTCGGATTTTCAGAGTATAATGGAGTGTGGGATATGGGAGGCTTTGGTCGAGTGAGTCATGAGATGTGACACTTGTGCATGCACTCCTCGGATTTCTTCGCACATTGCGCAAGGGGAGATACCAAAATTTGCGAAATTTATGGGATATGATTAATCCGATTCCTTATATTATATATATGTGTGTATGTTTGTATATAAACTTTTTCGTGTTTACGAATTCTTGCGGTGTATCAAGATCGTATATACGAGCCGTACTTTATTAAATCGATAAGAAAATTGTAATACAATATAAGTAAACATTGATAACAATCTTATGGCACATACTTAGTGAGGAGCGAGTCACAACCGGATACAACTCGGTCCCATATAAAATATACGGCCCTAATTGTGACTAGATATACAATAACCCTTAGACCTATAAAAGATCTTATAAATATTTGAACAAAATTACATGCGTTAATTATATTTTTTATTTTATTCTAGGATCTGGTTGGAAGTCTTCGAGACAACTCTACGGTTATCGACACGTTAAGGTGAGTGCTGAATGTATTTTTAGTCTTTAGAAACCTATATACTTCATTTATATATCGTCTCGGAGAGACACGCGTACAATCGCGCGCTCTTCTCGCCCCAACTTCCTGTGACGTTTGTTTGGCATTTGGTTGACGTAAAACGGTCAAATTGCCAAATTTTAAATGAGAAAGCTTCGTAATTGTACAAACTCTAGGTGATTATTATTGTTACAAGTTCAATGGCCTCAGCTCTATTATGATTTCTTACACTGGCTAATGGTTCATTTGAACTACTTAAGAAAGGGAAATGTATAAGGTTTATAGCCATGGATAGATTTTCTATTTATTTTTACGATAATGTAGTTTATTATACTTTTTTGCAAATTGCACTTTTCGATTTTGTAATACTCGTAGGCGTTTATGTTAAATTTGTACTTGAAGATATAAAATACTTTATTTATGGGATAGATACAGGCTAAAAGACTTTAAGTGCGAAACGTAAATAATTCATTTTGTAATTTTCAAGTTTTCTTGATGCAGGTGGATATAGCGACAGAATAAAATTTTCGTAGGATGATTTGTAATTTCTACATTCGCATTCATTATATAAATGGATAAATAGATATAAAAATATTGAACTTTTTGGAAGATCGTATTTATTTAAGTAATTGAATATTATTTTTTGGCGAATAATATTAGAGATTTCAAATAAAATTATTAAAAAACTGAACGGTATATATTTATTTATAACTTACCGCAATGGATACGCCGATGTTTGTTTTTGCTAACCGCTATATCTCTTCGTATATAACTAGCACATGCATTGTAATGTAGGAGTAATTACCAAGATAGTAAATTTCATTATATTGACCTCTCAACAATATCTTGGATGCCAACAATGAGATTTTCCTGTTGAGTATCCCATCTTTTCTTAAATAGCCGTTAGATTACCACAGATTATGATGTTTAGTTGAGTCAAGTTGTCGATAATGAAGTCAAGGCAGTTCGCTCGTGTATTCTCTCCCTCTGGAAATCGCGCATAAATGTAAGTCAAGTTCTATATTTAGATCGATCGAAAGGCAAGAGAAAATTTTTTCCGAAAATTTTCTTAAACTTTTTGTGGACAATCACGAAGCGTTTCTCAAAGCAAGTCCAAAACATTCAGCAGTCATCTCGCGTCTTTTGCTCCAATATTAGGTAAGCCATCGACTTGTCAATACATTTACCGATGCCGCAAGGACACAGTCCCGTTTTAATAACGTCTGGATGTAATTGTGATTTGCCTTGATCGGGAGACGTGAACGGATCCTTCGAGTCTCTTGGCGCCTTGAACGGAAAAATAATCAGTCGTGTGTGTATCGTTGGCAGTACAATGGGCATCTCGATAATTGTCGCTCTCTTTGTGCCTTCTCTTTCTCTCGCCGCCGCCAGAATTATGCTGTTCATTGTCGCGCGAAGATGACTTGAATCTTGAGTCAGTGGCTTTAAATATAAAAGTCGCCGATGGGTTTCCATTGGATCAGTCGATCATTATTTAACATGGAAAATTGATTCGAATCGTAATCTGCGAATCGTGTGTATTTTTCCATTTATTATTTCTGATCTACAGGTAGTTGTAAATATATTATACCCTTTCATTTACTGGAAACCTAAGATGAATTTGAAAAGAATAAATTACTTTTGACGAAATAGTAATTTTCAGCTCATCTCAATCTTTTCATCAACTGTGTAATGTTTATTGGAACAGAAATAAAAGTCAAAATCGAGATTTCTATATTTTTGCCTCTAAATTTTCACTTAATTAATCCAAATGAACGATGTCGAAATTTTAAACACATTTCCAAGAGCTGTAGGGAAAAAGAGGATACAATTCAGACGACTTGAAATCATCATTAAGTTTTGCAACCGCAGCATCCTAATATCTATGTCTGGCAGTTGAGTAGATTAGTCCCATGACACTCAATCATCGTTATTTTAAAAAACACTGTTGGCAAAATTTACTTAACGAAACAAAGCCACTGCAGCTGCTCCTGCCAAGAGAAAAAAATCTGCGTCTTCTTATCCGCGCGGTAAATCAACAATTCGTGAAAAAATATATTCAACCGGAACGTATATCGCATACGATTTGGCGGAAAAAAAATATAAAAATTGATCAATATGTTTTTCCTACTAAAAGCATAAGTCGCAAAAGGAATATACAATGGTGGCAGGGTACGGGAATGTTGTTTACCGCTTCCGATACATCGTGTCGAGTTTATTAATTTTCACGAAGTTATCGCGTATCGTATAAAAAGAAAAACGCACCTATAATGCGCTCTCGCGCAAACGTATAACGTTATATTATACATTATTGAGACATTTCTGAAATGCGACAGTTATCGTGAAGAGAGAAAAAAAACCGAAGAAGAAGAAGAGCGGGAGAGAATCTGAAATTCTTAACCGTATACTAGGACTGACTGGTACTTCGGGGAACATATAATTACTCATTTGTCATCGACAGATCGCGCACGCCGTATTTTTATCATAAATTCGATTACAGAATAAAACATAGTGTATAATACGTAAAACTCGTGTGCGAGAGACTCGTGCCGCATCATTTCCCAGGTATTTCTCATGTGTGCGTGCATCTGCTATATACATATGTACATGTGTGTATTTGTGACTTGGAAACAAACGCATCCGTTGACGTGAAAATTGGCTCGTACCTTGCACGAGATAAAACGTGCGATATTCAACCTGTTAAATGGATCTTATTTTTATTTTTAGTCCGCTTTTTTGCTGAATTGTCAAAACAATAATGCGCTGTGTTTGCGTTTCGCTCGACGCATCGAAACTCAATTTTTCGCGAATCACAAATATGAACTAGAGGTGAGTCAACCGATTCCTGCTGAATTCAGCTTATATTTATTAAATAAAATGTAGGATTCATGCGAATACGTGTAAACAAAATCCGTTGATATTATTTTTGAGTATTACTCTGCCATTATCGCTTTTGTGTGTGTGTGTTGATTGTGCATGTAAATTTTGCTTTTTCAGAATAATACGTGTGTTACATTAATTACGGAACACAAGTGCTAATCATCAATAATTTATAGAATGATAAATTTGTAAGCGGACTTATGTTTGGATAAATCTCTTGTTATGTCGATTGAACAAATGATAAAAATTAATCTTTTAATAATAACGGGACTATAAACTTTTTGGACACTGTGCCAATTTCACTATGATATACAAAAAATCAAAAGTATGTCGGTGGTTGGTGGACTGTGGTGGTTTTCTTAAAAATCGAACGCAAAGCTAAATAAAGAAACAGTCTATTCTTCCCCGATAATTGTTTAATTAAAACAAACTTATTCAAAATAACACAATCGCAATTTATCTACCTTGTCACGCAACTGCACCATAGACTGCCAAGCCTACAGTTCCAGAATGATCTAATACAACATCGCAGTATGTATAGAAGAGAGCAGCCATAGAGACTCGAGTCGCAAGATTTCGCCGCAGCACTCGGGTCGCGTCACACCGTACGGCCACTGATCGGCCACGGCTAAAAATACGAGTGCAGATTATCGGAGTCGAGCCCTGAAGAGAAAGAAAGAAGGAGAAGTGAATCAATCCGTAGGAACTCCGCAGGAGAGAGAGAAAGAGAGAGAGAGAGAGAGAGAGAGTATCGGTATTCCGCGATACAGATATATAGACTCCCCGTGTAGATCCCACCCACACATATACACGTCCAGAAGGCACTTTGGGAAGATCTTCATATTCGCAGTACTTGAGAGAGCTGAGCTAAATTGAGAGCTTTCTAATTCACTCGCGTACTGATCGACACAGAGTCTGCGGCCGATGCAAGTCATGCACGATTCTCATGGGGGATCGCACGCGTATTCTACGAAGTGATTTTTTCAAACTTATAACTTTGCATCTGGGGCTTTCGGTCGGATATGTTTCGGGATCGGTTTTCAATGTTCTTGTTATTTTGAGTAGTTCTACGGTTTTAACTTTTTAATCAAAAGATTCTTTTTTTAAATTTACGATTTTATCTTATTTCGGGAATTAATTTTATTTAATCTAAAAACTTTTCCTATCGCTAATTTTGAAAGAATAAAGCCATATATAAATATCAGCAATTAAATCACTCGTTTAGTAGAAAAAAAAAAATCAATCGATAAAAGGTTAAATGGACTGTTTAAATTTTACAAAGACTTACGAAACGTGACAGTCACTATACAATCTTACTATACCGATCAACGGCCAATATCCACACTCGGGCGCTCGATTCCACAATGTTTATTTACTCTTCAACAAAGACCACCTACATGATCCGGCTATAATCGAACAGTGAACCGTGAACGGTGTTACATAGCCACGGATCTCACTCCCGAGATCCATCTAGAGTACATGTACTTAAATCGGCGCTCAAACAACGCAATAACAAATAGTAAAGTCGAAAAATTAATAATTACACGGTTAATAAGATTAGGAAAGAGAAGTGCGCAAGAGTGGGTGCGAGTGCATATTGGTGCAATAGGACGCTGAGATGCCTGGGCGCGTCGGCAGCAGCAGCAGCAGCTTTGATGGCGCCGCCACCAAGTTCTCGGCCGTCGCGCGAGAAACGTACGCGGCCCAAGCGCAGTGCAGCCCGTGAGTTTGCATTCATTAACGTACGTGAGTACCCCGAGATTTGGCGAATCCTCATTGTCTTTAATTGAACGGGCCGATCGGTTGATCGATACGAGCTTGATACTTGTTGTATTAGTTATCGAAGTTCTATCGAAGATAAAACAAGCTTTCGGTTGGAATGCTTTTCGTTTACTTGTGATTTTGAAATTTTGGACTGATTCGAATGGATCGATATATACTTTGGTGTTCGCATATCAAGAAACTTAACCTTACTGAACTCATACATCGTAAACGGTTATTGTCAATGAGCAGAATATTCGTTGAGCTTGGAGAAATTCCATTTATCTCAATCAGAGATAGCTTATAAAAAGTACAGAAATCCAATCTTTTGGGAAAATATATAGCACGATTTATTATATTGATATGTATTATGTTGATTTGAATAGTAATGAAAGTCGCTTCGAACGCGGCATACACACACGTGTAACTTAGCGTCGCGCTGCTGTTTCATCCGGGAAGCGATCAAAATTGTTGATACTTTTTTATACATCCACGTCATAAACATACCTTTAGTAGACTGATAAATAATTAATAGGATAAAATCGTAATTCGTGAATCGGTGAGCTTATGAAGAAATACAAGTAATATACCTGTATTCGAATATTGTGAAGTGAAAGAATTTTTGGCCGCGAAATTGAACGGGAAACATTAGCAGTGTTCCATCAACTTTGACAATACACAAATGTTACCCGATACTTTGGATAAGAAAAAATTGCTAAAGCAAGAACAATTCAATGCTGATCCTACTCATCGGTAAATTCATCATAATTTGGAAAAATAGGTTATCAAAAGATAGGTTAGTTTTGAAATTACATTTAATGAAAATCTATAGGTTAATTCATTTGTTCTGTTGACATTATGATAATCAAATTTAAAATTAATTGAATTCAGTGCCCGATCATTAGATGGAATACGTAATGAATTTGATTCGATTTCGTACTTTCAAATTTGTTGTTTTATAAGTGTATGAGTAAATTTATACTGTTTACAAGTGCGTGTATACAAACATCATGATTACATCTGACTATACCTTTTTAATTGTTGGATTAAATACATAACGGATACGTTAAGTGCTGCGATCTATTTACTATAGATTTTGCGTACGTTTCACAAATAACATTTTATTTAAAATGTCTTTATTAATTGCGTTCAACAAAGACCGAGTGCATCGACTAAAAAATTCGTAAATAACTTTTGAACAACGTATCTCAACATTTCAATTAAATTCACAGTTCATAAAAACTTTTCACATTACGCAACATCGACCTAAAAATTCAAATATTCCAAGAAGAAAATAAAAATCCGCAACACCTCCGATAGACTAACAATCGCTCATGAGAATCTCCGTTCGTCGAAGCGGCATACAGCTCTATTACTCGCAGTGGGTCTCGCATCGCCGAAGTCCGACATCTGCATTGCGGACCTCCACCCCCGACATCGCCTTCGCGATAAATTTTTCTCATCAACGTCTCTGCACCGGTGAGCGTATAAATTCCGCGTGCTGCGCTCAGGACATATCACACACTCAGGGAGCTGCTCTCTTTCTCTCTCTTCTTCTTGTGCAACTCTTCGAATTCGAAAATCGCGAGAATTCCTTTTTCTCCATCCATACCCTTGACTTCGATGTTTTTCAGTCGGCGGCATAAAGAGACAACTCCTTCCTCGCGCATTGAATATTGCCACTGAGACAGAGACAGAGAGAGAGAGAGAAATCTTGAGATGGACTTATCCTGGGTGGTCCCATCCGCGGACCGAAAATTTTAAGCGACTGCGGAGGAGAGAGAGAGAGGGCGAGAGGGCGAGTGGGGTGGGGTGGTTGAAGGAATAAAACAAAAAAAAACACGAGAGGAGGAAACGCTGAGGAGAGAGAGAGAGTCATCCGCATGCCTTCGCTATATACCACCACCAGCTCGTGGAATGTGGCCGATGTCTCTATCCGCTTCTTTTGTCCCCAGCAGCAGCAGCAGCAGCAGCAGCAGCTCTTTGCCTTTTTTACTCGTCACTATACCCTCCTTTGCTGCTGCTGCTTTTCGTGTCGCGCGGGAGACCACACGAATCGATAATTACTCGAACGAGAAATTGCTCCACCGCCACCGCGTGCCCGCACCTTTCCCACTTTGTCCCCTTCTTCCCCCCCCCCTCTCTCTCTCTCTCTATCTCTCTCAGGTTAAATGCTCGCTTTTTCTGCGCCTGCCTGCCTGCCTGCACCAGGGGTATATACGCGCGTTTTGCGTTCTGTTGTCGTCGTTGTCCTTCTCTCTCTCTTTCTCTCTTTCTCTCTTTCTTTCTCTCTCTGTCGACCGACGACCGGTTGCGGCCGAAGGACTCTTTTAATGTGGAGCGCGTAGCTCCCGCAAACCTAATTCGCCTCTCTCTCCCTGAGCTTTTGCGTTTATATATCTTGTCCTCGCGAGGTACAACGAACTCCTGTGGGCCTCGTTCGCCAGCGACTTCTTACGCGCGAGCGTCCACTTTGCTTAGTCCTTTTTTGGAAATGCGCCTGACTAATTGCTACTTTAGTTCGTGTGCTTTTATACATGAGGCAAGATTGATCTTTCTGGGTGCATTAGTGTCGTTGAAAATCAAAATTTGAGTTATACGTTTTTCTACGATGAAGATAATGGTAATGAAAAACAAACGTTTATATAAAGAAAAAAAATGAAATTTTTCCTGATAAGATTACGATACGTATACAAATCCTGATAGCTTGTATCCATAAAATATGGTGCCAGATTAAAATAAATATCGAAAATTAGTATTTGATTATAATAAATTGGTTACATTAATATTTCTATAAATTTCCCACTTTCGAAGGTCAACTATGTATACCTATAGGCCAATAATGGTTGGAGTAGGCCCTCAATCCTTTCCGTTCCTTTCTTTGTCAATCCTGTCCTTCCACATTGTGCATCTTAGGGCCAATGAGAAAACACAATAAGTATATACTCGGCTTAATCTGGAATTCGTCGCCTTCACCGGCGCCACTCGTCATTCAGTGCTACGGGGACGAATTATACAATTTAAGAGCGTAAAAAATCGTAGCTTAAAACCCCTTCACTCGTACGAATACCTACTATCCTATTTTAAAATGAATCTTTCATTCGCCTATCACATATCCAATTAAAAAGCTATATTCGAATCTGCACACGGTAATTTCCATACCGCTCATCATCGGTCTCGCTCGTGCAGCAAACGACATTGAGATTTGCATCAGTCGCGCGCGATCAGACAACACACATTTCGGCTGCGGCGTCGCAGAGCCTTTCGCGGTTATACGTGCGCGACGGCACTCGTGCAGTGTGCGCCCGAAGAAGAAGCGCAGGCGATCGCAACGGGACCGGAAGTCGCGCGACCTTGAAGCCGTACAACCTGCTGCTGCGGCTGTGTCGCGATGTACTTATAATATCGTGCATCACACATCGAATAATCGACAGCTCGGCTCGGTTCAACGTATCCTTTCTCGCATTCTTTGCGCACATTTAATCGAGAGTATTATTAATAGCGGAGGGGGGCACGTCGTTAAAAAGTCAAAGTCGATGTATAAAGAGAGTCAGAGAGAGAGAGAGAGAGAGAAAGAATTATCGAGCGATGTGTATTGTACCTCGTACCGATGGTTTACGAGACTTTTGGCCTTGTTACGCCGCGTCGATATATGTTGATGCAGTTTCGATTGGCTGCAATTTGCTTTATTCGAAGGCGTTAGTGTCGATTGGCACTGATTCTTTTAATGGCGCTAATTTGGAAATGGGCATTTTGTGCCGTAGATCCTTTTTAATTGCAGTGTATACGTCGATTAGATTTCGGTTTATTCGCCGATAATGGTATTTTATAGTACATGCATTTACGTTTTATATGGGAACAAATGATCGAATAAATTAATTTGACTGATAAAATAGTGGCTATTCAGTTTGATCGGAGCATCAATTTACCGAACTTTATATTGCACTTGGTATACGTGACTCGCATTCGTGCGCCTTTCTATTGTTTCCAATACAGTTATTATTATGTTTAGCACAAAGAAACCCGTTTTTAATATGAGTTCCAGATACTCATTGATTCGTGAAACATTGTAAAAAGACTTAATTTTGCTAAAATTAGCGAAAAATTATCAGTTTATGCAATGCGTGCAACAAAGAGAAATTAAACGGTTCTTCATTTGTTGCTTCCGGTGTGTGATATTGCTCGGAGCAATATAGTTTTGTCAGAAGTGCATGCAGAAGAGAAAAAAAAAAGAAGCGTTATTCGAATCCGAAAAAAATTCGCTCCAGTTTTGCTAAGAACACACAAAGTTGTTGAGTCACAGTTTATGTCATACGATATTTATGTCATTTAAATGCATAAGATCCGCTGTTTTCTGAGGAAAGCCGTATAGTCACCACTTAACTCTCCGGATATAAACTAGTGGGTTGCAGTTAGCGGCAGTTATCCTATTTCATTTATTGAGTGAAATCATGTGTACACAGATGTTGCACAAAAATAACTCGCCACGCGTCACATCCGGACTTTTTCATCGTTCCAATACCTCCTTCTAAAATTAGGCCTAGAACTTAGCATAAATCAAGGCCGAAAGTTAATCGCTGAAATTATCGTATAGTGTAAGGCAGTACTCAACAATAATTGAATGTATTTAAAGAGTTTTCACGAGGAATGTCTTATTATCTATGTAACGAAGTATATATATGCATTCTACAAACATACATAAACTCAAAACTTATTTATAATACGCACGTCAAAGTATACAAACAATTGAAATATTCGAACGTATACTTAATGTTGTCTTACCAATGGCATTTGGTAATTGATAAAACGATGCAGTTCGGCTTTCGCTACTACACATAGTTTTTATTGCTAAAACGCAAAAAAAAAAGTATTCACACACAGAAACACGTGAGCAACACATAATCCTATCAATTGTATAGAGAAGCACGTGCACGAAATTTCCGCGTTTTGTTCCGAAAAACGTGTGATTGTATACGTTTATCTACGCCCTTTCGTCGCGTCTCGTTCAATACACTTTGCATTATACCGCAACTCGCGTGAGCCGCGACAAACATCGTCACGTGTAGTAAAGCACATCCATATGCATACGCATTCAACCAAGTATGTCGATATTGCTAGACATCAAACAAACAAAATTCTATGACGAGTATTTTTTGTGCGACACGTCGCACACGGAAAAATGAAAGAAATTTACATGAGGAATTACAATGACGAAAGTTCTCGCATTAATTGCTCATTTGATACTTGCGTGTTTCAAACGTTGGTTCCCCAAAAGAAACATGTGGTCATGTGCAGATGTTCAAACTTTTTAAGAAAATCAAGTCGAATTTTCATTCTTCAGTCTATAATAATAATTGCACTAATGATAAAGAAACTTAATGACTAGAAAAGAACGGAAATATACCGTCTTGTGTACTACTATCTAAAAATAACTTCATTGAGAAAATATTTGTGCGATAAAATACAGAGAATACATTTATAAACTCGCATTGTTGCGTTGCATTATTGATAGATTTATATCATGTTATTCAATTATTTTTATTTTACTTTTATAGGAAGCTGTAATCAGAATTGAAACGGCATATATTTAGATATTGTTCATAGCTGCAAACATTTCATTAGAAAATTCATACAGATAGTTATATCATAAATAAATTAGTAATGAAATAGCATTGAATTTCTTTGCTTAAATATTCTATAGTCTGAACAAAAAATAATTTTAGTCATAAAAATGATACTTACTTTTATTCAGGTTTCAAGTAGTATAGTGCAGCTTGAACAGCATCTGATGCACGCGTCTATCAATCTAACTGATCAAACTAAACTCAAGTATTTCATAAATTAAAATGACTTTGTATTCTTCGCAAACTTAAAGAAGCAAAAACTCGTGACGAAAGTCACGTAGAAGGTTATGGTACACATAAACTTTCACCTTTATTCTATTAAAATGATCTGTATCAATTGAACCGAAGTTAAATATATAAATTGAAATCAAATGATCGTTGACGGTCTAAAAATAGCTCATCATAATTCGACGAGCGTGTCTGCGTAATAGTACAAAGCACAGTGGATAATCTAAATAATTAAAGTTCGTGATATAAATCTTAAAATGTAAAATATAAATATGCTCACCATTTGTATCGAAACTTTAGAATTAAAAAATGATTAATCTTCGAAAGCCGAACTCACAAGTTCTTAAATTCGCAGAATTAAAGTGACAAAAATATCGTACACATTAAAAACTCGTTCCATTCGCCCTGTAATAGATTATTCGCAATTAAGTA
This sequence comes from Megastigmus stigmatizans, assembly GCA_900490015.1. NCBI lineage: Eukaryota > Metazoa > Arthropoda > Insecta > Hymenoptera > Megastigmidae > Megastigmus > Megastigmus stigmatizans. The sequence continues at coordinate 27,607 of UELV01030487.1, read as the reverse complement.
CATTAATTTCATCTCCACTTTCCAATAAAAACGTGATGCGACGAATGAGAAACGTGCTGGCGATGAAAGGTCTAATCATCGAATAAACACGTGACCATGCATACTTAACCGTCCTTCAAACCTGAAATCATGCGACTCGCATTTCTTTTTTTTCTTTTTTCCATAATTGTCGCTATGTACTTCGCATCTCGCGCGCGAGAGCAAGTCAATTTGTCCGCGTGATGCGTCGCGCGAGCTAACCAACGATTTCAATGTGCGCACCATTATACGCGATGCTCGTCAATATTATGATGATATTTTCGTGTGTGTGTATATACGCACCAATGAACTCTGTCCGATAGCTCGACGAGCTGATTGACACGTGACTATGTCTCTTTGCGAAATAAATAAGGCTATTCAACAAATAAGAATGCGTGTGCTTTCTTTGCTCGTAAATATTATGATGCACGAATAAAATCTTCTTTGAGATACCTGCTGAAAACACTGAAATGTTGATTTTTACATTAGTTGTGAACTTACATTTTAATTTGTACAAATGTCCCACCGTACGACCATCAAATTTGATTTATTTTTGCGGTACAGCTTGATTTATTGACAGTCATTTGTGGCTAATGTGAATTATAAAATTAATTTAAAAACAATAGGTCATTTTTATTGCCGCATAGCTGTATTTTACACCTTACACATTAGCAATTTACTCCTATATAAAGTGAGACGGACTACCCACCCTTAATTGCACTTGTAACCTTATGACCTAAATCGTATGCCAGTTAAGCACCACCAGCTCGAAATAGGTCGTCAAAACCAATAATAGTCAATAATCACCTATAATTCTGACCGCCTTTAATAGGATCATATAATACTATCTCGTTGCACCATCCAGACAAGTGTACAGGTATATAGAGCATCACCGAATACTGGCAGGATTTGTGATGCTTTTATTGTTTTATGTTATCTTTTGAACTAATTATATTTATTCTGTTTTATTATAGTGTTAAATGTTTGAGAGCTGATGTCGATTCGTATACGGAAACTCGTATCATATTGCAAATGGAAAATATTATTATTTTGCACAGATAAATAATTTATGACTAAATCACAAATAATCGTTACTCGAAAGTAACCATCATTTCACCGTACATTTTCATCTCGTTAACAGCACTAACAAGTATTATTTCGTAAACAAACAGCTTCTGGAATATAATCTGTGAATAAGGAAAAAGTTATGCGTTCTCGGTTATCAACCTCTTTCGTTTCTCAAAAAGTCAGTGACTTCTCCGACGCCGTTTCCCATATCACGGCTCTCAACTTTCTTAGACTTAAAATTTCGATTCCCGATAACAAGCAAAATCAAATTCCCGCAATCCTACTAAATTAAAGTAAATCATAGAAACGCAAGTCCGATGCTTAAAATTGGAATTTGAAAAGTCAAGTTGAGAAATCTTGGCAAGAAATACTCAGGAACTGCGCCTATGTTCCCCGTTTAATGGATGTGCATTTCCTTGCCAAGATCGACGCGGTGTCGCATATTTCCCTACCGCCGTCGCGTAGTCCAAATCCTGACAATCGGGTTGAACAACAGTGAAAGGGTTTTTAGGAGGGGGGGCTTCGAGAGCCGATTATGTGCTGCGCTTTGTATAAACAGGTCGGAGAGCGTCAAGTGGTTGCGCGCAAAGTGTATAGGCGCGACCGTCACACCCCCTCCAATGCCGGCGGCCACACCGGGGAGTTAATCCTCGCCCTTATTGTGCCAGCCACGAATTTTCAATTAGCGCAGCTTTCACCAGAGAATCGGTCAGCTGCCTTAAGTGTTTTTCACAGGGGGAATCCACAAAAATTTATACTTGGGGATACTTGGATCTTCTTCGATGGTGTGGATACTTGTATCTTTGTAAGGAGGAAAAATTTATGGTTTGGTGCACACGACGTGCGTAATTGCAACGCGTGGCATTAAATCAAAAATATTGCTGAAAGGAAAGTTTGGGATAATGGGTTGGCGCTTGCTTGGGGGGCGTGAAAGCGTAGATGTAATCTCGTGAACAGGTGAATTTTGAGAAAAGGCGTGAGAAACTTTTATCTATTAATAATATTTCTATCAGGTTTAATATAAAATGACATTGCAGCATCTTCAACTACTGAAAATCAATACTGTAAATTATCTCTAAAGCTTTTATTCTGAAAAGAGATAAGATTTAATAATTTTCACCTGTATGAAACTTTTCTCAAAAAATGATTCTGCTAAGAGTTGCAAAAACGTTGATACACATGCATATTGGAATATTTTTATTCTGTAAAAATACCGACCGATTGTATGAGCGTAAAATAGCACTGCTTCGGCGAACGCATGAGAAAAGTGAATAAAAGAGAAAAAAAATATATTGATGACTGATCTTTGTGTCGTCTTCAATTGTGACGTGCAACGTCTGAATGGTATTACAGAAGTGCCGCGTCATACGAAATTGTTTTTCTAATAATAAGATGAATGCTGATTTCTCGGTTACAGGACGTTATTAGTTCCTCGCATATTTTATTAAAAATGATAGCTTTGGTGGAGTCAGTATAGGTTCGTTGTATTAGTTCTAACGTGGAACGAGAAGCTTTGACTTTTAAACGAAATAGTTTTATCATGTTTCGTATGTTTTAACTTGTACAGAATATAAAGATGTGAAGATGACAAATGTTTTTCGATGATTTCATGAAAATCCCGAATTTTTGCCAGTACGTTCAATATACATTGGCCAAATTTAGACATATATCGAAGATGATTCACGCATTTAATCAGATTTTACAAAATTTCATAACATTTCACGTCTCATCTTAAACATTCGTTGTATTTGAATCTGAGAAACGCGAGAAGTAGAAATTCATTTCTATAATTGTATATTCGCACCACAAAGCATAAATCCTCAATAAAATCAAATTACTCATCATTCAACCCACAAGATAATTAATAAAACTCATCTCAAGCCTAGCCTAAACAAAAATGTTAGAAAGTAAAAGAGTCGCCTGGGTGACCGAGAATCCATGTAAAACGTGCACTATCAAGGGGAATTAGCATTTCGCCGATTAACCCAGAGCCAAAACAAGACATCCGTCGAGACGTTCTAAAAATAAAGAGAGTCAGCTACGATTCCTCACTGTCGCCAACGATTACCGTGGCCCGAGGATCTCGCGCATGAAACATATCGATCGAGACTCGTACGTCACTCGCGCGCGCACCTCGCGATTACACACTTTTCGGCCGGGCGAGCTCCTTTTAATGAACATAAATGAGAGCAGCATCTTGGCGAATTCCTCGGAGGGGTAAGTGTGTGTGTGTAACAGCCGCGTCACGGCGTAACGACGCGACGATAACAATTTGTACTACTGTAGGGTCGTTACGTCACTGCTAAGAAGCGAGCGAGCGTGTCGCGCGCGTGTATGTGTGCATGTGTGGAGACGCCTTCCAGCTAGACGCAACTCGTTGATTCACTCGTTGAAGCACAGCTGAGAATTGCGCGTGTCGGTACTGGGTTTCTGTGTCATGTGTAATATGTTAGTGCGATGGTCCACGCGAAATCGAAACTTTTCTTCAGGATTGGAAGGCAGCCAGAAAGGGAAAGTTATCATTTGGGAAAATCGTTTTCGTATAGGTATAGACGATCAGGGTTAGATCATGAATATCGATTGTGCGTTCCGGTTATTAAGCGAATCTTAATGTTTTTCTTAAAGCGTTGTACGAATTATTACATGATTTATTTAGTTTTCATAACTATACAATCTCCATTGAAAATTAAGAATTGTCTATTTGATACAGACATCGCCCACGTCTTCTTATTTTTATCACCGATTCGCAAGCATACAAATTTAGCAAAATTAAGAGACTGGACTAGCATCGCAATGACTAATTTGTCAATGGCAACAAGCGCACCTCTGGCGATGTGGGTGTCAAAGGCTACAACCCCCGCTTTTTCCTCTATATATCCCGCACGTCCTCGCGTTACGTCCCCTATTCCCCTGAAATAAAATATATTGGATTTAACCATAAGCTGCCGCTTAGGTATGCCCCTCGCAACAAAGGGTCTCAAAAATCAAAGATCCATCTGTAAAATAAAACGGAAATCGCGCGAGATACGAATAGTTTCTCTCGTCCTTGAATTTGAACAAGGTCCTGACCGATGTACCATCACGCTTTCGCTCCTGTATCATCATCTTCGTCCGACAAATAACGAGGACCTCTCTGATTTCTTCTCTCACTATCGTGCTTTCTCCCCCATTGGCGTATAGAGCACAGGACGCTATGACGTAAGTCTCTACTTTTTCTCGGAATTTCCACCTTCGATGAGAGACAGTGTATAGGTACGTATTGTACCATGTGCACAAGTGGATTCCTGACGTTGTCACTCGGTTTCGACGAATCGCGCGAAATTCTTGCGCCTTTTTGGTGGTTTCGCGCGGTGTGTATGTGCAAAGAAAGTCAGGAAGAGAAAGGTGTGCGTGCACGTACGTAAGGGAGACGTCGCTGTGGCCGCCGCGAGCGAAGCTGGCCGATTCGCTAACATGCACTTGAACTTTGTAGAGAGAGAGGGACGGTGGTATGCGCGGAATGTCGTTGCGAAGGATGACGATTTTTGAGGCCGATCGAGTGAAATTTACCAGCGCAATGCGGTTGGACCATTCGGTTTATGTTATATCATAAAACAGATGATGTGCAGCAGTGTTTGATGCAATTCTTACTATTGTACTTTGGAAATTATGGTAAATTAATTAATTGTTCAAAAATTAAACCTTTGGTAAAAACTACTTAGAAAACTGCACGGATAGGACTCATTATATTACCGAATAACTTTTTTAGTGATCAGGAAAACATTCGTATAAATGATTATATTTGAGGGTGATAAATTTTTTTAGCCTTAAACATTCTATTTAATTTGAATATTATAATTTTTAAAATCCACATTATTATATATGGTAGTCCTTATCATTACTATTATTATTTGCACTGTGCATATTTTGCATATTTATAATCTCTTAAATAGAGAAAACTTGATTATAAGCCTCGTACGTAAAATTTTACATATCACCAGCAGTCGCAATTTTGCAAAAAATTAAAAAGACATAAAGTAAAATGATATTTCCAATTGCGTCAATGATTGTTTTTTTGATGCCAGCATAAATACAATTTGATCTTAATTATGGACTAAATTGCAGAATCGACAATTGATTATACTCCATCGACGAAGTAATTACCGCAACTTATTAAATGCAAAATGAAAAGTTTCGATCAAACTATGCTATTGGAAAATCTGCATTTCGCATCCAACTCCCATCCTATATTAATCGATTTAAAATAAAAAAAGAAAAACAATATATCCTTCACAATATCTCCTAAATAATATAATTTTGACACAATGATTCATTATTCCCGTCTATAGCCAGCCTAAAGAATTTCTCCCCCAACAATATAGCCAATATTTACTGTCGCATATATATACAGTCGCATACTTACTCTATTAAAATAGCTAAGTCCTCGCGAGTCTCGCATGTGCACACGCAAAGGAAAGGAATACATAGAGAGAGAGAGAAAGAGAGAGAGAATCTCATCGCACTCAAAGATGGGGGAAGGGGAAACGGTAGCGCGCGCGCCAAGAATCGTGGAAGGGATAAAGAGGTGTATATCGTCGCGCGCCGCGAGAGGGGAACGAATTTCGCATGTACTATGCGCGTGGGTCCAGACGATTAGCCAGCCGGCGCAGCCGCGCGCTTTACACACACGCACACACACACACACACACACACACTGAGCGAAGGCGCGGGATTTCCCGTGGACGCGGTCACTCGTCCACCTCGGACGTGGCTTAGTCATTGCGCTGGCCGCGCGCTCGCGCTTATCGAATGTAATCGTGAGATCGTAATTCTCGCTCCGCTGCTGTAATTCATCCGCAACACCGTCCCGAGAGACATCGGACTTCTCCGATACACACACACACACACACACATATATCTTATATATGTAGCTATTTTTCTTTCAACCGTGAAAAATGTAATACGTATATATGTATATACACGAGCGAGACTTTTTTTGCAATCGTTCTCTAACGAGCGAGTAATTATTTTTGTTTGTAATCGTAAATACGTTAATGACGGACGCGCGGCCAGGTATAAAAAAGCAAACATTGCGCACGCTCGCTTGGGGTAAACCCGCGAAAATTTGCATCGGAGCTTTCCGCGCTAGATAAGAATAGGCGTTATTTAACGGTGTATATATCGAGAAGCGTCGTCTTCGTCGCCGTCGTCGTCTACGTCGTTTTTCCTCGCTAAATCTATACAAACTTCCTCGTCCCAGTGATTCAGCAGTTGCGCGCGGAAGCTAAAAGACTCTTGGGAGACCGCAGCGATATACAAGTATACACACTTCCGAGGAAACATTGACTGCACATGCATATACACCGCAGTGCGACACACTAACATATATATAACTAGCTCTGTTTTTCCGCGATAAGTTTGAGCGAATTATGCGTTTATAGCCTCCTGCGCGCGAACTCCTACGTAATTTGGAAAAACTTGAACGCGAGGCGTTAGATGACTAAGCTGGGGAACTGCACTATCGTGTATGTATACATGTATACAAACTCGGTATATCGATTCGTTTCTTTCCACTCTGATGGACTCCTATAATCTCGAGGCGATTCTTCGATTCTTGAATTCGCATCATTGCTCGTTACTCAATTCCTTCGCTAATTGTATACTTTGTGCGCTATGGAAATTATTCATCGTTGGCACTGGAACGATATATATTTATAACAAATTGACTTGCCCATTCATGAAGAACGGAAATTTATGAAGCTTATATAGGTAGTTCGATCGTATAATTGAAATCACAAAAACATTCCTCCGAGCTAAGCAGCACAATTAGTCGGGGCGTCAGGTTACAAAGTTGTATATATACCCCAAGTGCATCGTGTACGGCCCTCTATATAAAACTCTCGAAAAACGTCATTTTCTGCAGGCCCAAGGGCGCACGTTTATAGATTCGTCGCGGCGCGGCTCTTTCATCGCGTCGGCCCCATTGTGTGCCCCCTTATAAAATGCGCATTTTTCTCGACATATTTGTGCGCCGCACCAGAAAAACGGAATGTATACATAAGAGACACACTGCTCATACATATACGCGTGCGTTTCGAGCGCGTGCTGCCAATATAACAGTTCTATACGGAAAAGCGAGAAAGAGAGAGAGAGAAAGAGAGAACGTAGGATCAGCTGCCAGTGGCTGCTGCTGCTGCTTGTACGAACCTGCAGGGATTCTTTTGGCCCATTCACAATGTCTCGCGCTACGGGGCAGATGCGCTCCTTTACCTTGGACTGCGAGCAGAGAGAGATTTTTCAATGAGCGCGTGTGCACATGCGGACTCGTATGCCTAACCACGCGCATATATACACGCGATCTTTTCAAGAATATATGTATATATGAGCAACGACAAATGTGTGCGCGCGTGATCGTAAAAGCGGTGGCGTGCGCTTTGACTCTTGAACTTCGTTTTCTTTTTCGTGACCATTCATCAGTCGTATTTTTTGGTCGAACGTTGAATTTTCGGACTGCTGTAAGAGAGCGGTGTTTTTTCATCCGTTATGAGTTTTATTAAGATCAGCTGGACGGTGTATTGCCGCGTTAACATTACGCGAATCATTGAATTTATTGATATAGCTGTATTTGTTGGAATTATGGACTGTTATAGTATTGTGTATAGGTTATTTATAGGTATGAGTCGAAAGGACGGATATAAATTTCTGACAAATTTTATAAATAGTTTATATTGTTCCCATTAATTAATCGCATCTATATCTGACCCAGTCCAATGGTATATCATAAATTCGAATATCTGACGTCACGACGTCTGACTGGTGTTTTTATTTTATCCCCTTACATGATGTATTAATTGAAAGAGAAAACTATAAAACTAGGTGATGCAGCAAGTTGTAGAATATAGAAATTGTTAAGTGGTTTTAAACATTCAACTTCCTATTCATCATTTTCAATCTTCTATAAGCTTTTTAATTTAAAACGACCACTTCAATTTTTGAAATAAAAAATTATGAATATTTCTTTAAAAAAATTAAACATTTCTTTAAATGCCCCTTTTTTCTGCGACAAGCGTAGTCTTAAATTATATTAAATACTTTTTTTTAAATGCAGCAAAAAAATTATAATAATGGTAAAGCTTATAAATACAGAATTTGCATTTTATTGCATCAATAAAGTTTATCAGAAAGACCAAATAAATGCGACAAATCGCGCAAAACGTCGGAGAGTTTCGTCTATTACATTGCCTGCATACACGTCTTGCTAGATAGATATCGGCCTTCAACTTGAGTGAAATCGAAAACCCATCGGAACACCACGAAACGACCAATTAAGATAAAAATAACACTTTTTTTGTGCAAGAAGAAAATTCATTGAGGAATCATCATGACAATGACTCTGCGTGTTAACGAACACGTTTGATTGCTCACGTGCCGGTCAACACGCAGCCCGCGAACTTTGAATACATTAAGAATATAGCACGAGAGCGACAGGGATTATTCGGTAATGTGGAAGAAAGTTAATGTACCGTTCTTTTCTCGTGGCTTACATTTTTTTCGGTGGTTGCATAATTTCGTGAAATCTTTTTAACAGCATCCTGCAAGATTCCCTTATACTTGTTGTAATTTATTATGTATAAACGATTGTGTTTTGTACATTGTTAATTTATAATTTAGATAAAGGGACTTATGATCATGTTTATACATCTCGATATATTTGATTTAATGAATCATTTGCAAACAGTAAAATTACTAATTAAATGCTAAATTCATATTAGAAAACATTAATAAATAAATAGCTGATTGGCAATATTTATGTTAAATATTACAGAATTGTTATATTTTTCAGAATTATTTATCATAGTGATATTTTAAAAATACTTAATATCGTAATTATATTTGATAATACTTTGTAAAAATTTTTCAATGCAATCAATCAGCACCAGTTTCTAAAAGACATTGATAAAGATATCTAGAAATAATTTCCTTTACATTCATACAATTATATTTTATGTAAAAACATTTTAAATATAAATTAATAATTAGTAGTTTAGATGACTTTTGTTTTATATGTACTATGCTAATAATGCGTTTATTGTAATTTTCTAATACCTGTGAGCGCTCATTAGTGCAAATATTATTAAAGCAAATAAAGAAAAAAATCATCAACGGTAACTTTTTAAATAGCCAGACACATCAGTCTTCTCACAATGAGTGTGAAGAGGTGCAAAAATAAGCAAGCGAGAAAACCAGTCGTTTGGTCATTATCAGTTGGTTATCTCATCTTGATCTTGCGTCTGGCAGGAGAGCTGCGTTGATGAACTCAGTACTATTGAAGTTTCCGCGAAAGCAAGTCCACTTTCGTAGTAGCAAAAGCAAACTTGAATATCAATATTTTTATTGACAATCACTATTTATGTTGCGATGGGAAACAATACATAGATTAAAAGTTATGAGACTTGATAAATTTTTCAAACATTTTTTAAAAATATTTGATTGTTTTCTCTTGTTATCCACTCGAACATTTTCGCCAAAAAAATGCAAAATTTTTACTGAAAAATATGAACATTGCCATTCAAGCATTGAAGTTCAGGGCTTACACAAATAATCTGGGAAGTTTGTGTAACTGCAACAGATTTCATGCTGGCTAATTCTGGTACAAAATGAACTTTTAACTCGATGCTTAAAAAATGATTCCCTATTAATTGCAAATTTAATAAATAAAAAAATGACACTTAAAAAATTCGAGTGACCCACTGTTCTATATATACGCAAACATGACAGACCAAAATTTTGCCAACAGCCCACGCGAATCCATTACACATAGTTACACACTATTTCGTAACTCCCTCGACACACAAATCCAATCAGTTCCAAAAGAAACAAAAAAAATTCTCCAAAAAAAAAAAAGAAGAAGAGTATCTCTGGCAATGCAACTCTCGGGCCAAAAGATATAAAAGCAGCCAAACCGAACCTCATGCTCGATCGACAGACGGAGCAAGAGTGCTAGTCATCAGCCGGTGAGCATCGTCTGCTCGCAGGAGCGAGTAGTAGTAATAGAGTAGGGATGGAAGGAAGTGTCGGTCGCCGGCTCCGTTTGTGCGCGCGCGAGAGAGAGAGAGAGGGAGAGGGAGAGAGAGATAGTCGAGGTGGGGGTGTGCATGAAAGACGCGTTGGTGTTGGTACCAGCCTCTCCCTCCCACCCTTTTTCTCTCTCTCTCCGGGCCGGGGGAATTATGAATGAGTCGCTCTCGGAGAGGTGTCGCGGGGTGGGGGATGATGCTGTTGCCGCCGTAGCCGCCGTCGCTGCTCTGTGAGCACGGCAATGATGTTGTGTGTGGGGGCGTCGAGAAGAGGTAAAGAGGAGAGAAAGCCAAAGACGCCTCTTCTTTCTCTCTCACTTAGGGCTGCGAAGGAAGGAAAAAAAAAGACCGCAGCCAGCTGAGGAGAGAGAGAGAGAGAGAGGGGAGAGGGGGTGGGGGGGGGACAGAGAAAGAGATGGCGCAAAAAGCGGGGTGGATGCTCAACTGCGCTAAGCGGAGAGACTGCAGAGAGAAAGAGAGAGAAAGAGCAGCGGGAGCCACGTGCTTGCAATAACGTATATAGGCGAAGCACGCCGAACTTTGGCTCGCATACACTCGCAGGCTGGCGATATCGAAGAGACAGACAGAGACAGAGAGAGACAGAAAGAAAAAGAGTGACAGAGAGGAAAGCAGTATAGGTGAAAAGAAGAAGAAGAAGAAGAAGAAGGAGAGACAGAGAGAGAGAGAAACGAAGACGTCCACCTTCCACTTCCACAACCACCTTCCGCAGGTTCACTCCTACTACGACGAGAGAGAGAGAAAGAGAAAGAGATAGAGACAGAGAAAGAGAGAGAGAGAAGAGAGCAGAAGCGGCTCCGACTGTGGGATTTGTTATATACCTTCCTCTACCTCACCTTTAAGCGCGTCACACACAAACGGCGGCCGCGCTGCCGCCGCACCACGGGAGGTGATACAACGCAATCTCTCTCTTTCTCTCTCTCGCTCTCTTTAGAGCTGCGCCGTCTCTCACCTCACGGCACGACCGAGAGAGAGCCAGCCGTAGGCCACGAGGAGAGGACTCACTCACTCAGTCACCTTCTGACACTCGCCCGAGCACGACATACACACACAGACACACGGACGCACCGAGCCGTACACACGCGTGCGCTCACTCCCTGCTCGATCGCTTATATATCCTGCAGCACATACACATACACACACACACACACATATATATATATATATATTGCTGGACAAGTGCGTGCCTATAACGTACCCTTAGCACACACACACATACATATATATACGCGAGAAGGAGGACAACGTCGTGTCTGTTATCCCCTCCAGCCCTCCTCCACCGACAAATCGGCCCACCCCTTTCGTGGAGGATTAGCAAGGAGAGGACAAGAGAGGAACCCGTTATAAGTATCAGTGCGTCTAGAGTGCCGGAATCAGTGTCGGGTGGATTGTGTTGGCGTGCGGATACACATCCAGTCGCACTTAACACATATATACAGAGACAGAGGAACCAGGCCATAGATTTCGCGCATCGTGAGGGTACCGCAAGTCGATGTACACGAGCCGCTGCGATGTGCAATCGTGTTCTGGCAAGCGATCGTGCGGTTGACATTCTGCCTGCAGTCCACGACGATACCATCAAGATAATCATGGAAGTGCCAGTGGAGATGGTTGGACCAGAGGACTCCAAGACGATGGAGAAGATACTGACGAGGGACCAAAGGACCACTCGTCATCGCCGACTGTCCTTTGATCTACCCTCGAGGCAGCAACAGGCTGAACAGTCGAGCCAACAATTAGCCAGTGAAGTGACGGATAGTACTAGTAGTAATAGTAGTAATAGTAGTAGTATTAAATCGGTTGCCGGTGATAAGGCGATCAGGTGTTGTGGTGATGACGTTAGTTGTTATAGTACTAAGCTTAGAATGAGGGACGTTGATGTGGAGATAGCGATGACCACGACGACGACGACGACGACAACGACGACGACGACAACGACGACGACGACGAGTACGGCGAGGACTATGCAAGACGATGTGAATATGTACTTGAAAGTGTCGAAGGGCTGTGATGAACAGGACAAGTGTTGGAGGAGCGCGATAACTCGCGCCGACATCGGCATGAGGGGAGCGAGATTAGCCATCGCCTGCACCACGTGGCTCAGTAAGTTCTCGTGAGAAGTTTATCTTCTTTTTCTTTTTCTAGCGTTTCTCTTTGCGGGGTTGATTTTGTTTAGGTGAGACATATCTATGTGAAGGTGATTCGATCAAATGTCATTTTTTGGTAGAATATCTGACTGGTAGATCAAGCTTTCTCGGTTTAAGATTTTAGGATCTTCTGAATTATGTTGTTGATGATTTTGAGAAAAGAACAGCATTCCAGGTTGTTGCTAGCGTGGCAAAAAATTTTCTGGTCATTGAGAAACTTGCGTACATTTCAACTGTCAATGATGGTCACTAATAGGTTATCATGATAATTTGAATCATTTGAATCAATTAGATCATTCGTATCATTTAAATCATATGTATTCTCGTATACAATTATGAAGAAAAACATTTTATGCATTTTATGTATTTCTTCATACTTCGCAAATTGTATTTCTGAAATATCAAAACAAAAATTGAACAAAATAAATTTGTGTTGTGAAATAAATTTCATTCCTGATGTTATCAAATATTTACACATTTTACGCTGTAGTACAAGATTGCTTGAAAACATGAATGAAGCTGCGGAACATGCGACGGGAAGCTGACACTTGTTGCTTCGGTACCGCTGGCTTTATACGTGCGGTTTAAACTTGAAAACACAAATGTATTTTAAATCAATTATAAGCTATAACAATTTGAAAAAAAAAATATATTTGTACATTTTATGCATTTACATGAAACACCGTACATTTTAACAACATTACAAAAATTGTCTTTAAATTATGCTAAATACCAATCACTATTTACAAAAGAAAATTTTTAAATACAAAATGAATTGCATTACAATTAAATTAGATGAGGAATTAGCGGTAATAAAAACATCACCGCAAATCACAAGTGCACACAGACTGCAGTTCACGGCCATCCGTTTAAAAAGGGCGTTCGAGTGCAAGTGCTTATTTGCACGCATAATTCGATTTGTCGGTACAAAGGTAAAGCCATTAACGGCGGCCGGTCGCAAGTGCAATATATAGTGTCTCAATGACCGAAAATTGAAGAATAGCCCACAGGCGCCCCTCGTTATACAGTCTCGTGCAATCCTTTAACCTCTCGACGGCAACATTTAATCCTTTCTTCGCGCATCGACTACCTGCGCCCAATTACGCGTGCAACACCTTATTTCCAAGTATTAGGAAACTCGGTAAAAACTATTTACCCCAATTATTTGATCCTAATTTGATAAAATAATGGGGGTAAATGATTTTCGTCATGGGAATTTCGGTGTGCGCATCCAGCGGAAATTTTTTTAACGGCTGGAAAAGCTGTGCATACATCGTTTGCCTCGGTTAATTTAGCTCGTCGGTCAGGTACATTGACGCCGATACAATCCTCGCAGATGCAATTTTCAACCCTCGCGAAAGTAAGATATTTTAATTATGTCGAATCGCGAAAAAATTTTACCTAAAAGAATTCGGCGCTACCGAGTTAATTAACCTACCTTATTTTTGTTGCAGAATTTACATAATCGGGACATGACGATAAATCAAATTATTAGCGCACAATTCATAAATTAAATTTACACTAATTAGCTTTTTATGCTAATACACTCGTGTCGTCGCTGGCTACTTAATTTTGCGCGCATTTCACCTCGCAAAAAAAAAAGAAAGAAAGAAATAGTGTCCGCCTAGTTATACTACCGCGACACAATGTTGCTCGCGCCTATCAGTGCAGAACTTAAGAATTCGTTAATTGGCCGACAAACAGCTCTATACGGATTTGTACTCAAAGGAACCGCCGCAGATTAGTTGTCCGATATAAATCGATGCAGGAAAAGAATAGGAAAACAAAGTAGAGCATTTCCCTGTACGTGTGTCCTTCGTCGCCAACTGTTCTCGGTATTCGCGTAGTATTTCGCGGAAGATCCCGAAGATTTCTCTGTATCGGTGCTATCCCCAGGAAAGAAAAAAGACAAAAATCGACGAACAGCAGCCGTCTCTCATTATAAAAAATTCAGAAATGTAACAGGTCAACGCGGTGCGCATCCTTTTTTTACCTCGTTCTTTATTATATTCTCGAAGCAGCCAAACCAGAGTGTCTCGGTTCAACGCACGATACACCACTACTTGGTGCTCTTTTCTCTCTCTCTCTATCTCTTTTCGTTTTCGGTCTCCTTCTCTCTCTCTTACTCTTTTTTTTCGTGATTCAGGCGGAATTCCCACGGCATTAAAAATATAAGAAAAATGAGGAGGAGGAAAAATAGCGAAGTGAAATCACACACACACACACACACACACACACACACACACACACACAGACTCGGGTGGCGGCGGCGCTTAACGGAGAGCTCAAACAAGCTCGACGTCCGAAAAGCACGTCTCGCTCAGGCGCGCGCGCGTCCGTCTAAGTCGTATATCCATTTTTCTAGCTCGCCTTATTTTGTCACATCGCGCGCAGGTCTAGATTTTTAACGTGTTAAACGACATGTCTCTCGTTGACTCATTTATCCGACTTGAATTTATTATGCTTATTTTTACGCCAAATCGTTCTTTTTACCGCCTTTGAATCATCCACGCACGAAACAAAAAGTCACTTCGGAGCAGACTTAATCGCCAACAAAAGCAGTGCCAGAAATATCCCCCCCCGCTGCCTTTATCTCTCTCTCTCTCTCTCTCTCTGTCTCTCTTTCTTAACACGCATCCCTCGCGTCTATTCTGTAATTTACGACGGACCCACTCCGATATGCACCATATACATAGACAGGTGCGAGGAGGTGGGTAACTAACCGTTGTAATTTATCGCGTTTTAACGACACGCGCTCTTCTCCACATCATCTTGGATTAATTACACCATATCTCTCTCTCACTTCTCCTATATACAATCTTATATCGTCTACTCCCGCCAGCGTTTCCGCGCATAAATCCCAACTGCATAATAGCAGCATATAAAAGACTCGCACCAAAACAGCCTACGGTTATTTATAAATAATAATAGCTAAACAATATAAATGCAGCGTCAAGACATCGATCGTAATCTTCGAGCGAATAAATAATCCATAAAATCGCTCTCCTCAAACGCATACACACGATGATGTTAACATTTTTATTTTCCTTCCTTGACCTCAGACTCTCAAGCGCGCGTGCGCAAGTGTGATTCCCTGTCTGTGGAAAAATCGCGGAAAAAGATAACGACTCCGAGAGACGCGCTTGCTCGTCGTGGTATATATATACATCTATAAGAGCTGCAGAAATGACGATGCTCCACTCGCTATATATACTCGTGTACTACTGCAGCGCAATGAGCATAGCCAGCTAGCATATATCCCCAAACATCGCGAGTGCGTCGGCGCGCGCTTCGACTACGTTTTTCCCTCACTTCTAGGATTCCCCGTGCATCGCGCTCTCACTTACGCTACACACACGCTCGCATTCTCCTTTTCGCACATTGCACACACACACACGAGACGAGCAAAAGAGAGAGAGAGAGAGAGAGAGACTGCGAAGTATGACGTCAGTGTCTCGCGTGTGAGTCGCGAGCTGATGAACGTATTAGTCATCGGCGGAGTGTGTTGGTAACGGTTCGCGCGCCGCTGCTGCCGCCGCCGTAGCCGAAGCCGGCTTATCGATACACAGAGCTCGTACTAGTACCGAGCCGCTGCCGCCGGTCATCCATCTCTCTCTCTCTCTCTCTCTTTCTCTAGACTGCCATCACACGCACTTTTCGCTCACTCCGATCGCCTTATCGGAAATTCGTTTATTCTTTCTCCGGCTGCTGCGTCCACCACTTTTCCAACCGCTCGGCAAAAGCTGCTTCCGCTGCTGCTGCTGCTGCTGCAGGATGGGAAAAAGCGAGGCACAAATGAAGGCAAAGGAGGACGAGACCGTGCAGTACAATTATATAAATTAAATTAACGATCGAAACAATTAAGACACCATTATACGAAAGGTATATAATACGCGCTTCGGCGAGCGAGCTTGCGCAGAAAAAGCTTATGTACACGCGGGAGAGAGAGAGAGAGAAGAGAGAGCTTGAAAATTCGCGGCGCGCTGTTTTTGCGTTGCTCGTGCAGGTGCAGATGCAGGGTGCAGGAGGTCTTGTCCTGCTGCTGCTGCTGCTGACCGCATGGCGAGAAAAAGCAGCGCGGCGACAATTAGCACGTCGTCGTCGGGGGGGCCGCGCATTAAAAATAATTAGCAAGAATTACTCGCGTACCTCCCACATATTTTCCACCCGGCTGCTCTCTTCTTTCTCTCTCTCTCTCTCTCTCTCTCTCTCTCTCTCTTTGTATGTTTGTATATGTATATATATCGTACAGCATTATCGGAGACGATTTAAGATGTATACGCATAGAGCATATATGTCAATGCGTGCGAGATCTGGTGTCATAAAACGACATCTCGCTTGTAAAAAACGGGGATACCTATAGTAGCGGACACACTCGAGAGCTTCTTCCTCGGTGCTAATTACTATGAGGATAATACCATTCTATACAAATCGTTTTGTTTGTGAGGTCCGAAAAAGTCCCCCGAGCTACAAAATAGATTTCCATTGTTCGTGGGCAATAATAATTACAAAAATTTCGCGACAATCCAATTATAGTCGGAAAACGATCCGGAAAGGTCGCTTATAAAGCAAAAGAAGCCGCCGTCGCCACCGCAGCGAGTTTTACTTGCTCGTACACATGCTAGGGACGCGATAAATTGGCGACGTGTGCTGCGTTCAGGCTGCTACATGTGAGCTCCAGCTCTTTCCGACCTACCGCAATGCTCATGGCAGCAAAATCATCGAGGTGCAGAATAAAGGTGCAGTGTCTCGTCGAGGGGCTGCTACTGACGCTGCTACTGCAGTCCCGCCGAGAGATGTAATTGCGTATAATTGTCACAGAGCAATGCGAGGAGAGCACTGCGC
Organism: Megastigmus stigmatizans; assembly: GCA_900490015.1. Taxonomy (NCBI): domain Eukaryota; kingdom Metazoa; phylum Arthropoda; class Insecta; order Hymenoptera; family Megastigmidae; genus Megastigmus; species Megastigmus stigmatizans. The sequence continues at coordinate 10,455 of UELV01030487.1, read as the reverse complement.
GCACCATTACCGCATTTTTCGCCGCGCGCAACCTTTCTTGTTCCCCTCCCCCCCCCTCTCTCTCTCTCTCTCTCTCTCTCTCTCTCAGCTACCTCTTTTTCTCGACATATATCCCCCTAGTCAGCGGCTGCGGCCAATTTACTCACGCGCCATTTTTCATGTATCGAGTCGCCTTTCTCTCTCTCTTTCTCTCGGTCACTTAAAATTACTGGGATGCTGCACGCTTGCTCGGCGCGGCAGATCCATATTTTAATTCTCTCTCTCTCTCGCGCGCGCGCACACACACTTTTCGTACCCTATACACCAGGAAATTCTTTTCCGCGAGAGCGTTCCTCTCATTCTAACGCTTTTTCCCATATAGCCACCACCGTCGCTGCCGCTCTGAAGAATTCCACCGTCGCGATTTTTGTCGCATCGCGAGGCATAGAGATATTCCGTATCGATGCACACACGCGTCGCGTCTACATTATCGTGGAGACGATAACGTGGGTGTATATACCGAAAGTGGACGTAGACCTGTGTAAAAATATATGATGAATGAGCGTATAATCAGCTGATATATATAGGAGCTCTCGGGCCGTCGTCCTCGCCATTCCTATCCTCCCCACCTCCCACACGTATATATTTGCTCAGCCACGCGTTGTAACGACTCACAGTCTGCAGAGCATCTCTACTCGTATACACACCCACGAGTATTCTATTCGCGACACTACGGGACGTTGAATCCCTCGCGCGCGGATCATCCTCTTAATTGACTGCCTTTTTCCCTTCGCTCGCGCGTTGCAACTTTCGTTTTGGTCCCCTCTATTAATAGGTGGCGGCTGGTTGATCGCGTATATATATCGATTGCTCCCGATAATTGCGTGCCTATTATTATATTTTGGATAGCAGTTCTTCCTCTCTCTCTCTGATTGGATCTCCCTTTTATGACAGAGTCGAATGCTGCTGCTGTTGTAGCTACTGCACACTTTCGAGAGTAACGTTTAATAATGATTTCCGCGAAAGGCGTATAGCATCAGCGGATGGAGAAATTCGCAAACGCGGTCTAATTTGCACATGTAAGCGAGGCGCCTGCACTGTCCGAATTCGGTAGCCCCCTCATCAGCATAGCTCGGAACTCGGGGTGATGATACGATGCCTGTGCGCGCGAACTCGGCCGCGTGTGATTACAAGTACGCGCGAATCGGCATCGGCCCCGGAAGCTATAGAATCTGCCTTGCCCCGTAATAAGATCCCTTTGGCATTTACCCTATATATTTCCCCGAATCTCAAAACTGCATACATACCCCCCCTCGGTATCGAAATGTAATTTTAACGATATATCAACGTACATATAAAGATTTTCTCGTCCCCGAGAGCATATATATGTATATGTTTATTAACGAGTGGATTTTTTGCTATGTTCTGTTGCAGGGCTAGGTAGCCTATTGGTAGCGCTGCTCGCGGTGACGGTGCAGAGCGCCCCGACAATGACACTGCAGGACAAGCGACTCAGCGTCCCGCCCAAGTGGATGAATCCGTGCGGCTTCGCAGCCGAAGAGTTCAACGTCGACGATCTCGACGTCGTCCAGCTGAACGACGAGGTACTGCTCGGCAATATCGTCATGCAGGCCAAGACCGCCCTCAACTATGCCCAAGGATTTCGCGACGATTACGTAAGTCTTATCGTACATTGTAATATAATCGTATTCTCGTTGCGGTGCAGCTGTGTATTATACACGTGACAAGAGATGACTAGAAAGTAAAACCGATATAGAGGGCGGACTGAAAAGGTTATAATTATAATCGCGACGGTCTGGTCTTTGACGAAAGGCTGATAGAGAGACTCACCGGCGGAAGAGAGTTATGGTGGTATACTTCCGGTCAGACGTCTATGCCATTATGAATGCGACGTGGTTCGCAGCAAAGCTGCTGAGCTACTGCTACTGCTGTTGCTGCTGCTGCTGTATCTATATACTTTGAGCCGATCGAGCAATTTTAATTGCAGTCTCGCTGCTGCATGCCTAAACGTTACTCCTTCTATCGGCAATTCTGGATTTTTTCAGTGGGATCGAAGGGAGAAAAAAAACGAAACACACACACACATACGTGGCGGAGAGTAAGAAAAGACAGACCCGTGCGACCGTTGACTCAATCCTGCCCTAGCAGAGGCCTCGTTATCCGTGATAAATCAACGATTTTTGGTCGAATTAGCCAAGGTCGTAGCTCCGATCGCTTCCAGCTATAATTTATGCACACTGCCGCGCTCATAGGTGAGATGCGATACTCCCTTGGTCCTCGGTAATTCTAGTAAGGCGCCCCCGACTGAGTAGCTTTGTACCGACTCGGCCTCGGTAAGGGAATATATCAGGCGATTTGAATATACATATATAGATGTGAGCCAAACTTTCCCTCGTCGCCGCGTGCATTATACTTTACCGTCGCGTAAATGTTTTTACGGTCGCGCGACAATACACCGGCTCTTTTTCGCACGATCCGTATATAATTAGCCTTTACCATATATATATATATATATATATACACAGACGATTGCGCAAAAGTCGGCTCTGAAATTGCTGGCGGTGATAAAGAGAAAAGGGAAGAAAAAAAAAGAACAACACAACAGCTTCTCGAGATTACATATATATATTTTTCAGCGCGAACGATCGACGTCAGCTCTCGGTGCTCGGCAGCCAGACAGTGCGTCGCCTTCGGGCGATATAAGCCACCTGTGCCTCTCTCTCTCGCTCTCTTTTGCACACACAGCATAGCAGCGGCAATTTATGTAGAGCGCGCCATTTTTATTTATCGCGCACATGCTCGCACAAAGGGCTCTCTGCTAGCTGGGCGATTCGTACATCCGGAGCGAGACTCGTTGCCATGTGTTGGAGCGCAAGCGCGTGGATCGAATTGTCGCTGACTAGGAAAAACATCGGGTATCGAGTATCGCGAGATTGCAATTTTAGCCTATATACTCAGCGGCAGCGCCGGCATAATGCACATTGGAAGCTGCGCGTGTGTATCGATTTTCTCTCTCTTTCTTTCACTTATCAAGAGAGAAAGAAAGAGTGTGAGAGAGCACGTGAATTCTCGGAAACTCCATCATACAATATTTTCTGTTTTACATATCGATCGGTTATAATCAGTCTATAGCCAGTCTAAATAAGAAGCGTAACTCGTGCGATGGCGACAGGGCGAAAAAGTCAGGAGTGGCGCTGACTTGGTGAATTCGCCGCCGGATTTCAGTCTTCCGCTCGATCGATCTCGCGACGTCGTCGTAGCGCTGGTTGAACAAAACGTGACAACTCCTGCCTTGCTGTGCAGCACCGATCTTGTCCCCCTGCACCGTCTCCTACCCTGTGGACTTTCTCCTCGTTCACGGCACGCGCGAGCTCGAAAAATCTGCCCCCGCGAGAATCCGATAAATCAGAAAATCGTTGCGTGGCTGGCGGTGGAAGAAGAAGGAGGAGCAGCGCGTGCGAGGAGAGTTTAGAGAGAGAGAAGGCAATCGGCGGCGGCGGCGGCGGCAACGGCGGCGGCGACGGCGGCATACACCGACATTGCGTTGCTTGCATACTAAAGGATCGTGCGCGGACGGAGTGTGGAGACCGGATACGCCGTCCTCTTGACGTACTGTATCGTCTCACTTTGGGCTTACGATGTACACACGCTCTCGCGGAGGGACACACGGCTCTATCTGCGCATCCTCGCTGCCGACGCCGCTCGATCGGCCCCCGCATTCCTGTTTTCTTTTTCCGCATCGAGATGCAGTATCATCATGTATACGCTCGGCTCGAGATTTTCCAATCGCTTCTCCTATACCAATATCTATTATAACCGACCAGAGGATTTTCATCAAAAGTGTACAGTTGCCGCAATCGCGACAGATGTAAATGTATACGAGAAAAATGGGTCCCTGTATAATACACTCTAATTGGCCATCGCTAATAAATCGCGGACTCACCGCGCGGATTTCGAATTCGAGACACGTAACCTCCGCCGCGTATATATTTATAGATGCGGCCGCGGCTAATTTATGATCTCGCGCGATTACATTCAGCGGCGTTTTTTTTGTCGCTGATATACTCCCTTCCGTCCGTAAACGCCCGCTAAATCATCCAAGAAGCCTCCAACACTATGTGCGAATAATCGATACAACTAATACTAAGTCGCGCTAAAGTTCAAAGGATATATATACAGGGAGGTATAGCGTGCAGTGGTAGGTTGTGCGCGTGTATCGTTTTGCCGTCGCAGTGTGATCGGTTGTCGATCGAGCGCGGCGCGCTTAGGTAATTAAATGCCCCCCGTTGTATCCGCGCCATCGCATAATATATAGGTATTCGTGTTTCGCGCCACCGCAGCGGCCACCACGCCTAATAAATACATTATAACTTACGTATGATTTAAATCGGCATTAGTCTTCGGGGGGACGGTATGATTAAAGAACTCTCTCGAGATCTTTGGGGATATTTAGGGAAAAATCAATAAGTCGATCTCGTATGATTCGTTATTGTGAGGTCCGTCGAGGTCTCTGGATTTTTTTTGAAGTAGTAAGGGGAAGGAGAGGAGCAGAAGTGCCGCCATTATAGGCGCTGAAATCAGGCTAAATTACAAGACAAAACGAATAAAGACATTGTCGATAACAACGACGCGGCGGCGGTGGCAGCCTCTTACCGTCTAATGTAAGCGGGAGATGTGTGCCAGAGCGGAGGCCCTCTCTTTTGTACCTCGTAAAAATCAATCTTTTTCGCGTTCCTCCGTCCACCTTTTCGCGGCAGTCCTTTTTCTCTCATCTCTCTCTTTCTCTCTCTGTCTGTCTCGTGGCCGCGGCGAGAGAGAAACACGATCGTAAAACAAACCGGTGCTTCGAAATCAAGCGAACGCGCTCGCGCCCAGGAAGTAGGTTGTAGCGTAGGTAACCAAGCGTAGTCTAGAAGACCCGCCAAAATCAATTAGCCTTTCGCTCTCTCCTGTGCTCCTCTCTCTCTCTCTCTCTCTCTCTCTCTCTCTCTCTCACTCCCCTTGCTCCTCTCGGCTACTTCTTCCTTTTTTGTCCCCTTTCCCCTCCGTCGTCGCTAGCAGCTTTTGCTCGTTTGCGCGGCTCTCCTGTTGCTGCTGCTCCACCTCGTCGTCCTCGTCGTCTGATTCCTACTTTTTCCTCTCTATTTTTTTTTGTTTGGCTCCATGTATGTGTGTGTGTGTGTGTATGTTGCTCCTTTTATTTTCGGGCGACCATGAGAATTGTCGGACTAGACTGGCGCGATTCTTGCTCTTTTCGCAGCGCTTATTAGTAGTTATGAAATTTTTTGAGGCACACGAGCTCGCGCGCGCGTGCGCCCAGTTGTAAATAACCAGCTGGAATTCCACCTGGAATTCCACCTGGATATCCAGGTAGAATTCTAGCTGGAATTCCAGCTGCACCTCCTGTTTTGAGACAACCTCCAGCTAGATAGCCAGGTGGATATCCAGGTGGACATTTGGGAAGTTATTTTTTAGGAATTTGTAAATATTGTGGCCACCATAGGTATTATCATCCGGATAATAACACCTAATCTGGGGGTCTAAGCTTATTTATTTACGTTTTGACAATTTTTTGAATAAATAAAAAAACGCTAATATGTAAATAACTTAGATTAGGCCCCCAAATTAAGTGTTATCATCCGGATGATAACACCTATGGTGGCCACATTATTTACAAATTCCTAAAAAATAACTTCCCAAATGTCCACCTGGATATCTAGCTGGAGGTTGTCTCAAAACAGGAGGTGCAGCTGGAATTCCAGCTAGAATTCTACCTGGATATCCAGGTGGAATTCCAGGTGGAATTCCAGCTGGTTATTTACAACTGGGCGGTGTTCTGCATTGATTCCCGCCGTGTGTGATCTCTGCTTTCGAGCACTTGTAACTTTGTTTCGCAGTAATGATTTCGATCGATCGGTTTGTCTGTTAAAATGAACAGTAGCAGTGGCGGCGCAGTGGTTCAATACGAGCATTTCCTCAGGGGTGCATTGACGCGGCGGCCGTGTCGCATTGTTTTGCCGTTGATGCGTCCACAAACATATCACTGCAGACATACACTGCAAGCGCAAGGCGCATGCCAGTGCGTAATCGCGAGCGATAATTATTGCCATTCCTCGAAACAGATAAGATGCGTTGAATGGCTTTTGGCTCAGCTGGACTGCACACACTGCGCTACTCGGCCTTTACTCAGAAGTCCTTTAGATCGCTCGGTGTGTGCATTATCGTACGCGGTTTCATTTCTCGCGTGTTCGCGATAAAGCCTCGATCGAGACAGAGAGAGTAGAGTAAAGTAGGGTAGTACATTTATTGATCCAAGGACTCCGGGTCCTGTGTGGCCAAGGCCAATTACAAAAGTATTTACAACGGTATCAAAAATGTGCGCACGCGGGGGCATAAATATGCCCTTACAAAAACTACTAACCGAGTACTAGTATGTTCGAAAAATTAATTAAAATTAATAATAATAAAGTGTGTAAAACTTAAAGCTTAAATGCGAGCTAATATTTACAACAGCGATGTTTCCTTACACAATAAAAGTTCGCACAGCTTAAATTTAAATACAGAAAGAGAGCTTTTTAAAATCATTCAATTTCTCTTTTACTGTATAATCTATTGTAACCATTAAAAAATTAAGTAATGTTTTGATTTGATGTGTGATATTAGAATGAGCAAGGCCATTATTGATCGTTGCTCTCACTTTGTATGCAATTGACCGAGAGATTTGCATCAATTGAATGGATAAAACTGTTCAGTTAAGCGACGCGTGCTGTGTTAACGGGCCCCATATAGTATATATAAATCGCTTACGTGTCAAATTGTGACTTTGATTCGCAAACAGCTACGGGGTTCTCCCGCAACTTGAGTCATCTAAACTGCATTATATCGGTCAAGTTCGCAATAAACTCCTACAATCGATACACGTCTTTTAATGATATATTGAATCGGCAAAACTCTTAATACACATACATATTCGAGTCTGGCGCGACGAGTCGTCCTCAAATGAAAATCAGATAATCCCGTCGATTCCCACGTCTGCGGCCGATCGTCAGGTCACTCTTTTTTTTTTTCTTACCCAGAACCTACTGAGAAAGGAGGCAAAAAAAGGGGTACCTCAGTCGAAGGTAAATCCTCGGCCCGCTAACATCGCACACGCTCTCGCGCGGTTTGACGATAATATCCCAGTTCCGGAGCTTATAATACATGAATCACTACTTGGCGGCAGCAGCGGCATCGGGATCTGTTTTACGTAACTCGGACTCGTGTGTGCGATCATAGCCTTTTCCGCGAGGTATCCGCACGAGTGTGTGTATGAGAAAGAAAGAGTCTGCGAAGAGTTTTTTAGACCGCGCGCGGGCTACTTATTCGGCACCTTGGAGCTCTCGCCCACCGAGGTGATTTGCCATATACTCGTTATCGACATCCGACCGCGCTGCGTCTCTGTTTCTTTTTCGCTCTCTTATCTTTCTAATTCGGCGCAAATGCAACTCGCCAGGGTTTAGCCTCTTGATCCCAATATCCCGCCGCTTATAGCTTATATATAAATAGACGCGTCGGCGCATTGCCTTGTAATTATATCGATTCACTAGTAGGGTATAAAAGGAGGCAAAAGTTAATTTTCTTTATTAATATTAAATATTGTGTATTATCGTGGCAGGAGTCCGAACAGATAGAGAATCGCATGCTCATCCGCTGTGTTATTTTTAATTACAGATCAAGCGAACGTTCAACACCGACTACGCGGATCTGCACTTGACGTGGAAAGACAACCACTACGAATGGCTGCCCGGTCTGAAGCAGATACCGAAGCAGCTCGGCGAACAGCTGGACCAAGAGTTCCTCGATAAGCTGGAAGTGCGCATGGTGAGTGATCCAGTCTGCCTTCTTTGCCTGATAGATATTGCGAGCGCGGCGATTCTTCTGCTGATGCTGCTGCTGTTGCTGCCTTTCGATATAACATCATCTATTTCTGAATGCTCGAATAAAGGTTTTGTGTTTTGCGCTATTCTCTCTTAGCTTACAACGGCACTGCAGGACGCGTACGAGTACATGCAGAGGTACGCGGTGGGTCTCGAGCAGATAGCCTGGGACCAGGAGGATTATGGTCTAGAGTTCCGTAAGCAGTTCAAGGACACGGAATATCATCTACGAGCGGTAAGGATTTCACCTGCACGTCTTTATTCTCGATCGCTTTCCAGCTTTTCACCCACGACCGATTCTATTGGCGATTCAAATGTTCAATGGATGGAGGAGAAAATTTCTGTATAAAGATAATTAAAGCCCGAGTGAAAAAGGCATACCAATAAGCAGTAAAACGCCAGCGCCATAAGTTGCGCAAAACGTCCGAGCGCCGGGAGATTTTTACGTCTTTACGGTATTGTCTTAGTTTTATCGGCGGCGGCCAAGAGAGAGAGAGAGAGAGAGAGAGCGAGAGAGAGAAGTTAGAGTCCGAGAGAGTGAAAAAAATAATAAGGAGATGAAGAAAAAAAAACGTCGGACTACTTTCACAATGGCACTGTCTGCGCTTTGCTATTATATTGACCCGTGGTTTGTCATTATGAGTCGCGCGGCGATATTTTATTTATGCGCCTTTTACGACCGATCTCGATTTTCATGTCGAAATCTGAAAGCTTGGGCAGATTTTTAAATTTAATCTTATTTTTGCTTATTAAAACCCGCGCGGCTCCTTTTTGTCGCTCGCGCTAACTTTATATTTCATTACAAAGGATCTCTCTTGTGCCAGTATAAAACGTATATATATATACATTCACTTATAAGCATTCGAAACATCGATTTCCTATCTTCTGTTGCGTTATTATTTTGATGAGTTACGATTTCGAGCAGAGAGGAATTTTTGCGTATAATAAAAACAAATAAACAACGGGATTCCTCGTGTCAGGAAATCTGCAATATCTGTCGATGAACGAATGCTAGGAATTGAGGAAAATCCTTCGAATCTCGCGGTGGAAGAAGGCGACATTCCAAATCGGTTATTACAAGGATGGAAAAACTTGGTGGGTAGCGATTGGAACGTCTCACGTAATCAATTAGATTATAATCGTATCGGCTTACACGTGATATCATGCAGAAGATACGCCGACATCTTCCGTCTTTTCCATCTACTTTTAAAGAGCCGTGCATATTCAAACCTAGTCAATTCCAGATATATCTCCATCCTTCATCAGCTAAATAAACATACTACTTCCATGCTTCCCGCACACGCAAAGCAAACCTAACGAACTCGTTTCTTTGTGCTCTGTTACAGGTGTTGTGCGAGCTGCAGATGGCGCTAGCCGAGAAGACGGTCGAGCCGAAGCCGGACGTCAATCGCGACATCATGCCCCGCGAGTACCGCAAGATGTCGGAGAGCGCGACCTTTCGCAACCTACGCGACTGGATGATATTCCGGGACTACATGAACGGCCTCGAGTTCATAATCCAGGTGTTCGAGCAAATCATTCGGAGCATCGAGTCCTGAGGATGGCCAGGCGAGAGTCGGCGCAGGGTAACACAGGCTACAACGGCGAGCATCAATCGCAGACTGGCGCGCTACTACAGGATCAATCGCGCCAGGATGCAGCAGAAGGCCCTTTACAACTCCTCGTGATAAGTGAAACGTTGGAAAATAATCAGAGAGAGATAGAGAGAGAGAGAGAGAGAGAGAGAGAGAGAGAGAGAGAGAGAGAGAGAGAAAGAACAGAAAGAGACCATTCGGCGAAGTGCTTTAGGATGAAGTTTTGTGAATGAAGAGAGGCCCAACAACAAGTGAGGGATGGAGTGGGGGAAACTAGTTTTGGGCGCCATTTTGGATAGCTGGGACTGTACGGTTGGTTAATTTGGTTCGTTGAATGCCCGGTAGAGAGCGACTCTGATTTACGGGCCATCGAGGGTGACAGACTACGTGGCTGGCGTGTTGATTGGGTCGTACATATTTGTTGTTTTTTATTCGTTTTTTTCCTGGATTGGTGAACCTATTTAGTTCATAAGCTACATACTTAAAGAACGCGTTCCACGTAGTCAACGATTGGGGTTGTAGTTTTGAAAAATTATATAGTTGAACATATAGTTTTTATGTTGAAAATGGTATTGTTCGAGCTTAAATTTCTGGTATATAAAATATTATATATTTGGTTTTAGCATTAAAAACTATGTAGTTAAGTATATAGTTGTCGCGGTGAAAGTGTAAAGCAAAAAAAAACAGTATTTTCGATGGATTTGGCGGACAAAAATTGCATAAACTCGAGTCTCGTCAAAACGATCAATATCTCACTCTTGTTTTTGCGCAAACACTAAAAACAAAGCGATTCCACAGCTCGCGTTTCATGTAACTTTTTCTCCGCGAAATCTCGTTGAAAGAACAAAAAAACAAAGTCAGAGTACTTTTCCGTGTTAGCAATGATAGTTGCACTTCTGGCCGCGGCATTCAACGAGCGAAAGAAAAGCCGCTACATCGCAAAT